>CASGGQ010000028.1:0-104244 GCA_949317995.1 Acholoe squamosa
CAACTCAACCCCTGCAGCTGGCGAGAACTTTTGTCGGGTGGCGACAGGTAAGTCTATGGCTGTGGTGAGTGGGATCAAGATGCACTGTACCTGCTTAATGGTGTGTTGTTTGGATTTAAATTAGTGTACCCACATGCACCCATCACTGACTAAGTCACGGCGAATTACAAATCAGCCAGTGTTCATGCAAAGCAAGAGATTGACATTTTTGTCAACAATGAATTGTCATTGGGTAAACTTTCCAAAGTAGACACTAAACCAAGATGTGTTCACGCTATGGGCGCGGTGCCTAAGTCATCTGGAGGTATAAGACCCATCACTGATGCTAGTAAACCTGACAATATGTCTGTTAATAATTTCATGGAGCATACATTTAGACATTTTTCTTATAAGTCAATGGACGATGTCTGTGAAGGCTTGGATGCCAGCCACTTTATGGCGGTGACAGATATTTCGTCAGCCTACAGGTCAGTGTTATTAAGAGCAGGTGATAGGGAGATGCAGGGTCTGAGCTGGTGGGATGACACAGGCCAATTTTATATGGTAGATAACTTCCTGAGTTTTGAAAGCCGCGCTGCACCTTATATTTTAAAACGCATCACTGACAGTATTTGCAGATTTATGAGGAAATCCAGATATTCTTGTACAAATTATCTCGATGACATATTAGTTTCAGCTCCTACTTATGCTGAATGTGTACAAGCCCAGTTATTCTTACACAAATGGCTGAGGAAATTGGGATTTCATATTGCTTACTCCAAAGTCAAGTCGCCTTCAAAAGTCCAGATTTACTTAGGCATCGAGATAGACACTTGCGATATGGTCCTCAGACTTCCCAGTGATAAAGTGGCCAAACTGTATTCTGAGTTGAGTTTTTTTCAAGGTCGTCGACAGACAACAAAGAGACAACTTCAGAGGCTATATGGTATATTGAGCCATTGTGCAACGCTGGTTAGAGGGCGCCGCATATTTTCACACCGTATCATTAGTCATCTGAAACGTTTTACTCCTGGCAGAAGGTACATCAGGTTAACAAAGTCCTTTTTCCAGGACTTGTCCTGGTGGCAAAAGTTTGGAGAATGGTTTAACGGTCAAGCAAAGATGATTAAGACGGGTAAGGAGAACAAGAAGTGTCTCTATACTGATGCATCAGGGACAGGCTGGGCAGCTGTGTGGGACAGAGATTGGTTCTGTGGCACTTGGAGTAATATACTATTTGACAATCAGACTCCTTTATTATTACATGATCATTTTGCTGATTATGACACTTCGGTGACTGTTCCTGAAAATATTAATGTCAGGGAATTGTTTCCCATCTACATGGCGGTACGTCGATGGGGAGAAGCATGGAAAGACTGTATTATTGAGTGTTTATGTGACAATACACAAGTGGTAGCTGCCCTTAACAAGGGTAAAAGTCGGAACGAATACTCTATGGCCCTTCTGAGATGTATTTTCTGGGAAACTGTGCTCATTAATTGCCATCTGAAGGCGGTGCATTTGCCAGGAGTAAATAATGACACCGCTGATTATTTGTCTAGAATCTGTACTAAAACCTCTCCTACAGTGCCTGATCACTTGTGTTGCAGGAAGGAATGCATACATCTCCAAATTGGACAAGAAGGCAGCTGAGGTCAGATCCAGAGCATGGGCACCATTAACCTGGAGGACTAGATCTTCTCAATGGAAGAAATATTTGAGCTTTTGTTTTTTATTGTCGTTCATACCACTTCCTACAACATTGTCTATTATGTGCAGATTTGTGGTTTATTGTATGGACACTCTCTGTTTTTCAAGCATTGATAATTATGTCAGTGGTTTTATCGCTTTGAATAATGTATTTGGTCATGATGTAGCATGGATACGAAGATAGTTTCAATTCAGACTGACAATGGCCGGGGTGAGAAGAACACTGGGTGACCCAGAACCCTCGAGACCTACTCTTGATATATCCCACTTGATAAAAATGTTCTTTAAAATAGACATTGAGGATCCTAATCATAGAGCTATGTGGGCTGCTATATCCTTGTCATTCAGAGCACTGCTCAGGAAATCTAATTTGGTTATGACTGGTAGTAATGAAGACTTGAACTTACATGTTTTGAAAAGGAAGGCAATTATTTTCACTGACTGGGGGATGACTGTTTCTGTCTCCAGTACTAAGACTGTCCAGTATGGCCAACGTCTTCATATAATACCGGTTACTTATACAGAAGGATCACCACTTTGTGCTGTCTCAATGTTAAGAGCCCACTTTTATGACTTTCCTACAGTCAAGGAAACAGACAATTTATTTCAAGTCAGAGTCAAAGGTCAGGTCGTACCCTTGTCCTACAGCTTATTAATGATTTTTCTAAAGAGACTGTTGTCTGATATTGGTGAACCTCAGTCAAGAATGGGCATGCACATTATGCGTTGCACGGGAGCGGCATACATGTACCAAATTGGCATGTCACTGGAAGACATTAGGCAGGCAGGGGATTGGAAGAGTTTGGCTGCTATGATATATTTGGCCAAACCCTTGTCAGCCAGGATAGACTCTGACAAATTTTTGTCGCGTTCAATTGCTAGTTTCAATGTTTGATTTCTTGTGGAAAAAGAAAAAAAAAATGTATTCTCACATTATATTCGGCGGTTAGTGGTCATACTTCTTTGACAAGCCCCATGTCCAAACGGTATACGTGTGTCTTGTCTACCTCATTAATTCAATGTGTAGAATCCATGGTATATTGATTCGTATATTGATACATAGAGGGCTCCACCATCTCAGGGTCTGGTAGCGGCGCGCACCAGTCCCTTCCGCATTCACTGCCCCAGAGCTGGAGGAGCAACATGGTACTATTCCTGCAATGTTGTGTGAATCTATTGTTATCTGTTTTTTTTTTCTCTTTAATAAATAGGGTCGTCATACTTCTTTGACAAGCCCCATGTCCAAACGGTATACGTGTGTCTTGTCTACCTCATTAATTCAATAGGTTGAGTAAGCCATGGTGGAGTATATTCAGGGAGAGTGAAATTTCTGACCGGGCAAATACTATCAAGCGACGATAAAATGACTGTAATAATTTTTTCCCACATAACAATTGGGTCTTGAAGCAGTATCACATCAGCCCAATTGGCGTGTCAACATGTTCTTAAAATTTAAATAATCATTGCCTCTATAAGACCTGGCACGTACAGATTTCTTTTTGATTTTCCCTTTATCACAGCGTAAAATCATATATATCGGCGTGTGGTCAGAAATATAAATGTCAGCTAAACCTGATTCTGAAACATTATGAACATTAGTATAAATATGATCCAGCAGTGAACCTGACACAGGACGCATGATTTTATTTATAATTTGGAAAACTTTGTTGTTTGTACAGAAATCATCCACAGAAGATTCTTCAATATCTTTCTTAGTCAATAAATTGACATTAAAGTCTCCCATTATAATCAACTTTCTATTTTTTGTGACATCTATTAATAGCTCACCTAACTTGACATATATACTCTTTTTATCTAGACAATCAGGTGGTCGATAACACACAAAGATTTTATATTTTGTAACATTTATGGAGACATGGACACATAAAATCTCATATTCCTTTTCAATAAATGAACGTTGTAGGTCAGGAGTAGCAATATAGTGATCTCTGAGATACAGCATAAGACCCCCTGCTGTCTTTTCCCTTATAGGATATCTATCCAGCCTAATATATTGATAACCAGGGATAAACATATCAGTGTCTAATATGGATGGTTTTAACCACGATTCAACAATGCCAGTAATATCAGAATATGAAATTAATCTAAAAACATTTGTTCTTTTGCTATGTATAGATCTAGGGTTGGTGCAAAAGACCTTGAGGCCTTTTTTACTTTCTATATCATTTAATAACACCATTTTGTATTGACAAAGTTTGATTATGTAAGGTAGATGAGATGATTGAGGAATGATACCTGATATGATGGTTGATCACAGTAATTATATACCCTTGGTGCTGCATGACGTACATTGACAGGGGACAGCGCGCTCTATACATTGGGTGGCCCAGACAAATTAAACATAAGATATAGCGACTATTTTATGATATGACATGGTGAGAGCCAGTGCACTCAAATTAAATACAGTAAAAATGATAAAGACATAATAACATATTGTGTCATAATGATCTGTATGCTCAACATAGGAAAGTATTAGTTTGTAAATGACCATCAGTGTGGTTAAAAGGGTTGATATAAGCAGTTAGGGCAATCCACACACCTGGGTTAGGCTACATTATGTCAGTAGGTCAAAGTGCTCGACCTCCTTAGGATTGTTATGATGGCCATTTAGAGCAAGCGCGCCCACTTTGGCTGTGACGCTGTAGACTTAGCATGGCGACAGTCTATATTTGGACGCGGTAAGTTTAACCATTGGTCAAGCACTTCTTACATTTATAAAGATACACTAAAGTGATAACTTTACCATTGAACCTATTCTATAGATTAAACATTTTAATCAGTAGATATGTCATCTGTCATACTAGTAATTGTGCATGATCAAGTTGTCATATGAGAAATATCATATGACTAGTGGTATATAGTGTAAATCCAACAAGCTCTTATAAATAGTGTAATTTCCAGTTATCACTGGTTTATTCAGCTTTAGGCAACATGTAAGAAATGTCAATCACACAGATGTTAGTATGCAGGTAATTTCTACATACAGTAAATATACAATTGTTCATAGAGTATAATGTTCTGTTCCACTCCACCTGTGAGGTAATAATAATAATAATAATACAATGTCCAGCATAGTTCTAGGTGGGTTCCCACACCTAGCTCCTGACCTGCTGCTTAGAGGAATAACATAATAATGTATAACTTTACCCTCTGGTAGATGTCTTGCAGGAGATAGCCTCTGGCCACTAATGGTTGAGCCCTATGCCTGTCTAGCTTAGTCCAACCATAGTGTAGAGCTATAGCAGGTAGCAGGAGTGATGACTGGAGATGTTACCTCTGGAGTGGTTCTGGTGATTCTGATTTCTAGGAGGAGCAGCCAGTGCTATTTGTACCATTTCTTGGCTTTGGTCCTCAGACTGACTGGAGCCAGTGGCATCTGCCTAACTCTGCAATTGTTTGAGGGGAGTCTTTCATGTGTCACTGGGTGCACAAAGGACCCCCATGGACGCCGCCATGTCCCCCATTGTCTTGGTTGGTTCTGTAACTTCAAACCCTTATATCTCGGTAGTTTACACCGTAACAACCGCCATTTTGGGCATGCGCGGAGTTTAATATGTCAAATTACCACTGCCCGCTTGCCAGGCGCGTAACTTGCGCTGGTTTGTCTGTAGCGCATTCTGAGGTTGAATTAGTCCCCATGGCGTAACTTCCTTAATAATAGGAGTTCCGCCTTGTTTCTGGGCTCATTTTGACCGTCTAATTATGGGCTTTCCATAAATGCTTTGATATTTGACCTAGCTTGCTCAGGAGCGACGCTAGAGCGACCAGAAGGTTATGACGTTGTGACTTATGTAACCTATTGTTCAGTGTTTGGGTGCTGAGACACTCATGACGGCGTCGGCGGTGCCCAGGCACCCGTGACGGCTGTTTGCATTCACTTACAACTTATTAGTTTGTGCACTGGACCATGAGGTCGCTGATTTAGACCCTTAGAATCATTATATTGTGCAGTGGACCATGAGGTCGCTGTCTTTGATGTTGTAACTTATGTATAACTGACCTGGCTGGTGTGCAGTGGAGCATGAACGCTCTTATACAAAGTTTGAGCGCTCTTCTAGCCAATCCATGTATTAATTTCTTATGTATTCTTTGATTAATACAACAATATGTTACAATTTATGGAATAATAAAATGGTATATGATATAACGATGTCCATAATAATGGTATTACTCCTTTGGGGAACTAATGACTGTTCTAACTGACAAAACCATTTTTATGAAAAATAGTCTATTTCTTTCTTGGGCTGAGTTTGCTCATCATTTTTGAAGTATGCTTGACTCTTGGCTTTTCTGTACCGCTATAGCTGATAATGCATATGGGGTTTTGGTACTGCTACGATTCAGCCTAGCACTATATCATCGTTGACTTGCTGTCATGATAGGATTGATATTTACAGTTGTAGAGCTTGTAGTATTGGCTCGGGGTGGTGATGAATAGGCAGCTTGCAGTGCCGCTATAGTAATTACTTGTTTGGTGGTGACAGGGATTTGTCCATCCGTTGGTACAGTCTGGGCAGTGGTAGTGGCAACATTTGACACTGGAGTGATATCTGTGGTGGTTGTAGTTGTACCAGTAGTAGTGACCTGAGTAGAAATGATCTCTGTCGTAGGGACATCTGTTGTAGTAACAGCCGTGGAAGGAACATGTACAGTAGCTGTAGTCGTTACAGTGTTTGGGGGAGTGATGACTGGAGTAGCTGTACTTTGAGGTGTGGCGACCAGTGGTCCTGTGGCTGGAGCAGTGGTGGGTGTGGCTAGCAGTGGGGCTGGTGGAGGTTGGGCAACTGGGGCTTCAATTTCAACTGGAATCAGCTCAGGGTATTTTTCCCTAAGAATTCTTCTTGTTTCCATAAGTATAATGCCTCCTGCATTTTTTCCTTTGAAAGTACCATCACGTATGTGCCTTGAATGTACTCCTGCCCCTGTTCCCCAATGCTCTGATCCTACACATTCTAGAAGTTTTCACGTTCCAGTTCTCAGTAATATAGTGAGTAGGTCACGGTTTTGCTCAAACTTTAAAAGATTTAGGGCAAGAAGTTCTGCTTCGTCAATATTTCTCCACCCATCACAGTCATATTTGGAAAGTTTCTTTGCATCAAAAGGTGTCTCACAGTCTAACACCCTTTGGGCTTTGTTAGTTTTACCAGCAAAAATAGCTTTCCTATATGCATACCCTTGTTCAAAACTTTTGAATATGACTCCATTATGTTACAAGTATTTTACACGGGTAGAAATTCGACAGGGGGGCTAAGTCCCCTTGGTATGCCACAAAGGTATCAGTAACTAAAGTTTTGGCGTTAGCCAGTTGCAATTCATCAGGTAAATCACATAGAGCTTGGTGGGGGTAGAATTTGCTGTTTACAGTTAAACCCCTTCCCCTTGGCTGAACATCAATGCCAGCATCTTGGCCCATTTGGGCAATTGTCTTGATGTCAGATTTTTGTTTCTTGATAATGGGGTTAGCATTGTCCGATAGAAACACAATGGGCATTTTGTTTTTGAGTTCACCCTTCTTGGATAGAATGAAGTCTCTCACTCTAGCTTTGGTGAAAACTATGATCATTGTTCTTATTTGATTTTTTGGTGGGCCTTGCCTGTATGCATAGTCTATGTCATAGTAATCAAAACCTGGACAGATAGCCAATAATAAATTATAGGCCACATCCTTGGTACGTTCTCCTTGGTTAAAAGGCATACCTTCTACAACTATATTTCTGCGCCTGATGTTATTGTCTAGAACACAAAGCTGGGACTTGTTGTCTGTTATATCAGCCCTATTTATACGGACCATCCTTTCTGCCTCAGATAGGCGTGATTGCATTAATTTTAATTCACTCGTAAGTTTTTCATTGGTACCTTTGAGCGTCATGATTTCATCATGGTTCCAACGTGTATTCTCTTGTGTAGCTAAACTATTATCATGAAGGCACTTAAGGGCAGAGCCAATTTTCTTCTGTTCTACAATATTAACGTTCAAGAGGCCTATACCTTCTGGATTGGAGATATTGTCAATCAATTCTCTTGTATCGACTTGGTCTTGGTCCTGGCCCTCTGCCATTGTTGTTGTCAGTGCCTCAGAGCTGGTGTCAACTTGACAGGTGAATATGGGCAAGCCGCCCAGGTGTGCTGCTGCAGGTGAGTGTAAGGATGCTATGGCGTTGGCATATATCACCCAAATAAGGGCAATATTCGCTATAAATCCACTATTAAGCCTCATGAGTGGGATCCTTGGTGTATTAGATGCACTTCAGCTTAAAATCACAGTAAAATATAGACACTGTATAGTCTAAATCTAAGAAGTTCAGAGCGCGCCGTCGGGGAAGGTCCTCACTCAATGAACGCCATTTAGTCCAAAAATTAGTTTCATCAGTGCTGGAACTGTACAAAAACAAGGAGGTGAATGAACTATTTTGTATTTAGATACTTTCATACGTTGATGTGTATTTCCTCCCAGATTGGCACACTGCTTATATAGATGACAATACATGTGAAGTCTAGAACTCTCACATGTACCATTGCAGTAAGAGTTTCTTTCTTGACAATAATGATCTTGAGGAATCTGGTCCCGCCAAAATCAGTCCAGGCCTGCAGAACGATAAAATCTGCAGGACCAAATGGCCTGTGGGGGGAAAAACTTTTCATATAGACTGTCATTGAAACATGGTGGTATCTATTTAGTTGTGCTTGAGAACTGCAATACCAGACATGTTTTATTGACACCTAATGGACTGAAATTGTATGTAAGTGTATATCTGTTGACCAATATATGGTTTGAAACTTTCCAAAAAAGAGTATCATTAACATTCATTGTAGATCGGTTGGAGGCATCAGGAACAACTAGCACATCGTCACATTTGAGCAATAATATTGTATCAGCATTTGAAGGTTTTGCAGGCGATACCTCTGACATAGAGTCTAATAGTAAACCATCGCACATTTTTCTGTGTTTCTGAAGGACAAACAATGATGGTGCATAGCTTTTTCCACAAAGGGAAGATATCGACTTCATACAGTCATTATGCTTAAAGTTCAACTTTGCCCAAAATGCAGATGCAACACTGTTTCTCTAAGGTGACACAAATACTTCGTTATGTATTAAGTAAAGTCAGTGAATGAATTATTCTCCATTCAAACATTCTAATCATCCAGATAAAAGTGAATCAAGTCTATGAAAAACTTTGATCAACTTTCAAACCATCAACCCATAAAACATTCCACCACCTTATTGTAAAATTATTGAATGTGCATTTTGAATAAAATCTTAAAATTTCCTTGACCGGGTCTGGTTATAATTTTTTCTCAGCAAATATTCTGTGTTAATGCACAATGATTTCATATCATACGTGCATAATACAAGTGCTAAATTTCTATACCCAATTGAATTCATAGTCTTAGAGGCTGTATTTTTTTTAATTGGCAAGGTTTAATCAAAAGCATCAATATTTCATGAAAATCTATTCATGAAATTGATATGACATCAATCAACATTTATCTATATGATCTTCTTGTATGAGAGTATCCATTGTTGCATTCTACTTTGCTATGTCTATTTCTTAGTTAACTGACTGGTACCATGATGCCGCATTCAAAAACCACCTGCCCCTCTGGACTCTTGTAGTGGAGAATATACCATAACACTGGGATGAGGTCAACCAAGATGTGAGAACAAGACCTCGTCTACACAGTGGTGATGTGGCTGCACAATGCTGCATTCTGTTGGCAAGACACCAGGAAAAGAGCCCCTGATATTTTCAATACCAGGTGGCATCACATCCCTTGTTGACACAGTGCCCACTGTGTGGAAAAGCCCTTGGCTGCACAATGCTCCAATGTGTAGAAATGGTAGTATCGCATAGAGAGATGACATAGGCCGCATGGGCACAGAGGGTGCTAAAGAGGTTATGTTATGAGAGCCTACTGACTACCTGATGCACTGTCCTCAAAGAGAAAGGAGCTGGTCACAACACAACTGCCAAGGTAATAACCCTAAATCTTCTGAAGGGAAAACTAAGATGAGGCAAAATGTCTGTGGGATGATGCTGTCAATGATCAGAAGAAGATCACCCAAACTGAAGACAAAACTAAAGTAGAATGCCAAGAAAAGGCTGTGAAAGAACATTCTGGGCTCCTTCAACGGCCAAACATGGGTCTCAAACCACAACAATACTGTCTGAGGGCAACAAGGGGCAATGGGGGATAAAGATGTGGGCCGCAGGGGTGTGCACCCCCTCCTTTTTATCAGTACTTAAGAGTTTAATTACATACTTTGGAACAGGAGATTTGCCAAAAATTGGGGGTGAGTCCCCTGCTTTTGGCCCGCACCCCCGGCAGAGGTGGATCATCCCCTAGCTATGACTCCTTCCAGTCACCAGGGTATTATTATAACAACTGCCCAGAGACCTTATCGTGCCGATTGCCACATCCCCAGCAGCGTAACATGTCTCGATCCACACTGTTGGTCACATGACATGTTTAGATAACAAATTCAGTGAATCTAAACAATTCAACATGAAATAAATACAAAACTAAACTCCTGGACATACATTGTGGTCCAATCACTCCTTGGGGAGCTGTCTACCCTCGTGAACAGGCTGGATCGACCACAATGTACCCTGTGGTCATTTAGTTAAGTGTATTTATCGCAGAGGCCATGGGGGGAACTCCAACAGCAGCTGAACAGGCAGTGCACAGTTCACCTTGCTCTGAGATCCTGAAGTGTGACCGCAATGGGCAGACTGTTGACAAACGATATGAATCAACTGGACCATGATCATGATGGGGATTCGAGAGTACCTCAGTCAAAATTGAAATAAAAAAAAACCTTTTGAAAAAAAAGTTCCCAAAATCACCAATAATATATTTCCACTTGAAACTCAGAACCAGGCAATTTTGGACCAGTGGCTAGGGTAAAACTTTAATTCAAAAAGTAAAATGGCTGAAGTTCGCAAACACCTGAACTATTTCATAACAAGCTCAGAACCAGGGAATTTTGGACCAGTGGCAAGAGTAAGAAGAAAAAATGCTGAAAAGGAAAATTATAAGGAATCAAAAGACAATTCCTATTGAAAAAAAAGCCTCTGAGAATTGAAAACAAAGCAAAATCACAGACCATATCCCAATTGAAAATTGGAAACAAGAAAAGATAAAAGAGCTAAACAAATCAGACCTTCCAAAACAAAACTATTCTAAATATGCGTCAAAGAAAGGCATTACAGGGTTTGGCCAAAGACAAATTTATTACAATAAAACCAGCTGACAAAGGTGGAGCCATGGTCACTATGGACTATATCCTGGAAGCAGATAGGTAACTATAGGAGATAGGGATGTCATCGATATTCACAATATCTACATATCCGCAATATTGTGATGCTGAATATTGTATCGACACTATCATTATATCGATATTTTATGACCTACTTTCTCCAAATTCATATTTCTCTAGTAAAATCCTTGGACAGAACAGATAGACATAGTATATTTGGTATCAAACTAAAGCTGCTGACGACAGCCATGCAATGGGATATAGATTACTCAGCTTATTCCTACTTCTGGTGATGTATTTGATATAATATGTGGTCTGTAATCTACTGCTTAGAAATATTTTGATTCGAAAAAAAATCTTATATATTTATACCCGCAATATTCCTTGTTGATCAGTCTGATAGAATGACCAGGAGAGGCATGTCACTAATAATTACTGTTAGGATAAATATTATAAGCTGTTATAACCGCAAACATGAGCTTTCTTTTGTCAAAAATATTAGGAAGAGGATATACCTCTCTATCCAAAATGAAAAAATGTGCTGGCTGCCGTTACATTCAGGCCTTTCTGCTGACCTTCTTTGTCCATATTTCTGTATGCAAATGAACTGTATACATGTGTTTCTCTAAAGATATTCTATCCCATAAATTCTTTTTCTAGAGTTCTGATAACTAGCTATAACTGGGCTTGTAACCTACCGGTAATCCATTTATAAAAGATACCCCATTTCCACTTTATATATTCACCTATTGGTGCCAATATTTTAGCACTTTTCAAGTAGACCAAAAATCGCGATAATCGCCAGCGGAAAAAAAGTGGATGTCAATGACATCCCTAGTAGGAGATGATTGAAACAAGCATGGAATAATCTTGCATATTAGGCAATAACTGAAGAAAAGGGCACAGACCATGTTAGAAAATAAAGAAATTACAAAAAAAGTTAGCCAACACACTACTGAGTCAAAAACCAAGAAGAGCTCAGATATACTTCTTCCTAAAATTCACAAACAACAAGATCCCCCACATGGGAGACCAAGCTGCTTAGCGGATGGATATCATCTCTGGTGGATACTTTTCTAAAAGAAAAGCAAATCATATGAGTAGTATAGTATGTATCGGAACGGGACTATAGTTAAGTACTGTTTATTACTCACTCGACCTGCATCCAATCAGAGGGCTCAATTTGGTCACTTGACCTGTGACGTCACAGGACCCCCCGTGGTGCATGCCCATATATGGTCATGTGACCTTGACCTTGACCTCATTTGCATAATAGACCAAGCCTCCATTTGGTCACGTGACCTGTAACATCACTGGACCCCCGTGGTGCATACCCATATATGGTCATGTGACCTCGACCTTGACCTAATTAGGGGTGTGCATACCCATATGTGGTCTTGTGACCTTGAGCTCGACCTAATTAGGGGATTACCCCAGTCACGTGACCCCTCATTTTGCATAATAGACCACGCCCCGTTGACCTATTTAGGGAAAAGGGACTACAGGATGCAACCAATCAGAGGCATCCATTTGGTCATGTGACCTGTGGGTGCATGCCCATATATGGTCATGTGACCTTGAGCTCGACCTAATTAGTGGTGCCCATATATGGTCATGTCCTCCATTTGGTCACGTGACCTGGTGGTGAGTTCCTTATTTGGAAAATAGACCACGCCCCCATGGTGACACGACCTACACCCCTTAGGGTAGGATGGGGTTGGGGGCCTTGGAGTGGGGAGGGGCCCCTTTTTAAAAAAAAAAAATAATAGTTTATTTTTTAAGGCAAGCTAAAAGCTTGCCCATAAAAAGTTTAAAAACAAAAGGGAGTAAACCCACCACTACCCTTTTGGGGTAGGGATGGATTTTTACTTGTCGCAAGTATAATGTTAGTACAATGTTAAAGTAACGTAATGAGTGGGTGGCGTCACCTGTCGTTTTTTCTTTTACTTTTATTTGTACTTATTCGTTCATATATGGCTCTAGTCTAAAGGACACAACTACTTTTTTTTTTTTTGCGCCTTGTACACTTCATCATCAACAATGTATTCTAGAATGCCTGTTTGCGAGTTCAACATTTTGGTCGGCCAGAGGCAAAAAAAAAAAAAAAGAAATGTTCCAAAACTCAGCCCAAAAAACCCATCGGCCAGGGGCAAAAAAATAAAATAAAAAAGGGCCATAATATGTCACATTTTTGGACACCAAACGAACTTTTGAGCCAAGAAAAGGTGAGTGAGTGAGTTATAGATGTTTAACGCCATTTCGACAGCTAAGGTCATATTAATGGCGAGAACAACATTACACAATTTCACAGGGGAATGTGTCAGTGCCCGCGCATATGTGCACCAAACACATCCCGAGGGGATAGGAAAGAAGAGAAATAGACCCTTTTAAGTGGGCTAGGGAAGCCCCCAAGAAAAGGTACATTTTGGACAAGTTTATACACAATAGATGGATCAATAATGGATATTCGTCCCTCTCCTTTTTTCTTTTTTTTTTAATTTTGCCTAAAATCTCGTCCCCGGATCCGTAATCCAAGTAATTAGAATAAAACGGCCTTACCAGTATAACCATATTTTATAACCTTGAACCCGTAGAGGAAATTCTATAATATAACTGTAAACAAAAGTAAAAAAAAAATGTTGAAATTTTTTTCATTCATCCTATGAAAATCAGTAGGTAACTAATAAGGGAGTAGTGTATATTGAATTATTTGTTTACCTATGAAATGACACTCAAATAAATGTGTTGAAAAAAAGAAACTCGGATAAAGGTATCAAGGGGTGCATGACCACCTAGGGGTGGTTTATTATGTAAATAAGAATTTTCATAAACAAAAAAAATCACATCTTATTTTATTTTACCCTTATTTTTTTAAATAAAAAATTAAAAGGATGAGAGTGGTGATGATTTTAAATAAAAGAAATACTACTTTTTTTTTATGAGTGGTCAGGTTTTCTGATTGTAAAATTGATATACTCCTATCGATCTGTCTGTAAAGACATTGGTTTCTCTTTCTCTTTAGAAAACATTGTCTGTAAAGCGCTTGGTGTTTCCATGATGAAGGTGGTTAAGGAAGTGTGAGGGCACAAAAATTTACCTTCCCTTATGTACCTGTCCGAGATAAACCTCTTAACTGTGGTTTAAATTGATCAAAGACTCAAAAGATTTTTTTTTTCTTTACAGTGAGCTTTGCTCGGTAGGGTATCTGTTTGTTTTGATCTTCACCTCCCATTTGATGTAGTCATGGATTGCTTAGTTCATTAAGTACGGTTAGTCCCAAAGGGAAAAGATAAAAGACTTAAAGGATTTGAACCCATGGTCACCCACTGTGCACTTCATGAGGCTTTAAAGAAAAGCTTTGAGTTTAATTTTTTCCTAATTACAAAAGACATAGAAGGTAACCCACACCCCAGGTTGGCGACAAGAGGAGGAGCAGAAAGGGGATTAACTTATTAACTGATTTGTTAGCCTTAATCTGCTTACCACACGCGCACATTTGTAGTTACAAAGGGTGAAAACATGTACAAAGGTGGGTACATACAAAGGTAGACATGCACCCTGAGGTATTTTTTTCTGGAAGTGAAAACTATAGTTATTTTCCACTTTATACCATTTTCTTAAATTGGGGTGTGTCTTATACGCTTGTACTTCGGTAGGTAGGTAGGTACGTTGGGAGGTAGGTGGGGAGGTTGGTACGTGTCCGCCATTTCTGCTGTGTACCCCACAGTAATCCAATAAAAAAACTTTTGACTTTTCTCTTACAAGATTATATTTTCCCTTTGTTGTTAAGCACCCCGGTAGTTTTTTGTATACAGTCTTTAAACACCTTAATCTTCTAACGTTCCATAATCCTCTTATACATGTAAGTCACATTAAGGTAATTATCACAGTTGTTACACCTGTTATCCACTTTGATACACTTATTCAAAAAAAGCATTTCTCCTTTTTTCATGTTGATTGATCCAGGGGTGGAAGGGGCCAGGTGAAAACAGGATTAAAGTTTTCTCTCGACTATATAAAGAGCCCTGATTTTTCTTGGAAGGGTACGTCCGCTGTCTCCTTTGAGAGTATCAGCGGTAGCAGGGCAGCAAAAGCAGGAGCATGTGCAGTGGTAAAACAAGTGTAGTGGTAGGAGCAAAAGTGCAGCTGTAGCACCAGCATGTGCAGCAGCAGTATGTGCATGTACAGCAGCAGCAGCAGTAGCCAGCAGTAGCAGCGGTAGCACCAGCATGTGCAGCAGCAGCAGTAGCCAGCAGCAGCAGCAGTAGCAGCAGCAGCAGTAGCCGCAGTAAGTACAACAGCAGCGACAGTAGTACCTAGTAGAAAAAAAAGCAGCAGCAGCAGCAGCAGCAGTAGCAGCAGCAGCAGCAGCAGCAGCAGTAGCAGCAGCAGCAGTAGCAGCAGTAGTAAGAATAACAGCAGTAGTGTAGCAGCAGTAGAAGTAGCAGTAACATAGTGGTAGTAGCAGTAGTATTACTAGTAGGCGTAACATAAAAATACCAGTTTTTTGGTAAGTTGCGACCAAGTGGTCTGAGGTAGGTGGGTTGTGCACTCTTTTGTATCTCACAGTAGGAACTCCAGCAGGTAGGTAGCAAGTTGCAGGCATTTACCTTCCTGTCATTCCTATGTGTGATGGCTAATAATGTCCATCACAATAAATCCTTCATTTCCAAAAGGTAAATGTGTTCTTGCTCCCATTTATTGATGTAGCAAAACTGCAAATTATGCTTGGAAGAAATGGCGGTTGCAGGGTTCTCCACAGGATGAAAAAAGCACACAGGTCAGTTTTTGTCTGGCTAGTCACATGCAGCGTGATGTCTCTAAAAGTGGGAATTCTCCAGGGTTGAAAAAATTACAGCATGGTGAGGTTTTTACAGTTTCAGTCAAAACTCCTTGGTCAAAGATCCTTCCTCTTCAATTTTAGTTTAGATTTACTGACTTTTTACTCCTAAATGATGAATGCCCAGCTTATTAATGCCTCAAGGCACTCAGTGAGAATATTGATGAATTGTATACCCTTGTTCCATTATCACTGACTTTAGACACATCATTACCTGACTCTGATACTTTTGCAAATATCACCACACAATATAAGTATTAAGATAGTGCCCCTTATTTATGACCCCACTTGCACTGCTACTAATTCTATACATGAGATGGTTTTGTTACACACATCACAGTACCATGGATTTTATCATTAGTCTACCCATTGTAGTTTAGAGCACGATCAATGTTTATATGAAGGAAGTGTCAATACTTTGCACTTTTTCTCTTCCTATAAATTGTAGAAATCTTACCTACCACTAACAGTCACTGCATGGTGTGTCGTTATTTATGAGTCATACCTATTGTACTGCCATTACTCTCCCTTACCAACTTGGTACAGTTCACCGTCAAATTGTTTTGAAAGGTTCTGTTTATGTAGTGTTCTATATAATATTATGTGTGTTCCAGTAATTATATCTACAATTGTGGAGGAGAATTGTTCAAAACCGGTACTCATAGATTGAGACGCTCATAAAAAAAGTGATTTAGACACCCTATAGTGTTTCAATCTATGAGTAGCAGTATTGAACAAGTATACTGCTAAGCTCCCTACTGGAAAGTAAGCTCCCTCTAAATTTAATCCACATGAAACACTACAACTAGACCTCAATAATCTATGAGAATGCACTACATAATACCCACAAGGGGACCATAATACCAAGTGTACCCATAGGTTACTACTACAAGAGGAGAGTGCATGTACACTGACACATCGCTGTACCCATACCCATCAAAAAAACTGGAAAAAAGTATTTACTCTATTTATAGAATAGAGAAATTCCTGATTTGCTTTGATACAAGCAACATCTTTTCCACAGGGCAGAGATGTCAGTTGGGTATGGGCTTAACCTCTGAAAAGTTTTGGGTGTTAGCAAACCAACCATTCCCAATTTACTATGCTAAAAGTACCCATCTCGTCTTCATTTCAACCTGTTCCCCTCACTCAAAACTATCAAGACCGTGTTTAGATAGAAAGTTTTAAAAAAAGATTCATCAGAATTTCAGCCAATCAATAGCTAGCTTAGATTCATGTCCTTTGAAATGATATTCTCTAACCTCTGAAAGGTAGTTTGTTAGAAAAAACTAAAGGGCAGCACGACGTATGCTTAATTCCACCTACTGAGGTCTAAACTAGGCTCAACGTCATAATAAGGGTATCTAGATATAATTCAATTCTTTCTATCCAAAGTATGATCACAAGATGGAATAATCCTCTGAAATGTCTAATTTTTAGTGAAGTTTAACCCTCTGAAAATAGACGAACCTCTGAAGCTCTAACATCTCTAACAGGGTATACACTGGTACAGTTGCTACCAACTTACATAACCAAGTGCAGTTCCTACTCACATTACATTGAGATGAGTCACACGAACATGGATATGCGTGAAGGTGGTATTTTTAGTCTACCCCTTCCTATGTTATTTCCCTGACATTTTTTTGAAAAAAAAGGAAATCACTGTGGATCATGGATTCTCCTACTTTACCTCTACTTGACACACACGTGTTGTGTTAGTCACTTTACAAAAGTCAGCATTTTTCTGATTTGTGGGGCTTTAACACGCCTATCACCTTTTTGATACTGTTTTTGAGATTTGAGATTTTCCTACAGGTAATCTTAAAACGTTTCAAAGTGAGCCCGAGGCCAACTAGATGGAAGATTTAAAACTTCCAAAATGACGAAGATTCACCGTAAAAGAAATAATGGTACTTTCCCGTAGTGTTTTCCAAAGATTCGCTGTAACATCACTTAATCTAAGGTTGTTTCATTGTAGTATGAATAACTGTGAAAAACTGTAAAATTTTACAATGATTCTCTGTAAAATCTACCACTGTGGTGTCATTTTGGAAACCTACTGGTTAATGTTTCTGGTGTAACCATAGCATCCACCCCACTTTCACTGTTTAAACCCTACACATAATCAAAAAATATTAGCCCTGATTAAGGATGTACTCACCCTAAAGAATACTGCATCAGTTATCCATGATAGATATTCAATATTGTCCTCAGACTCAATAACACACTTTTGGATATCGCCTTGAATTTTCGCCATGCTTACACTTGTTGTCACCGATCATAGGTGTTCTTTGCTGTGTGCTCATGTGGTGTGTGTGTGTGTGTGTGTGTGTGTGTGAGTTGGTGTAACCAGCAAATTGGGGACATTCATGGGAACACACACCTACAAACTGGGGACATCTTGCAATCCCGGGACGTCTCACTTCGCATAACTTCTTTATGAGGTACACACACACACACAGTTACCGAATGAGTCCTTATGAGGTACTCTGATATTAGCCTTGTGAGGTACACAGACACAGTTACACAGTGGGCCCTTATGGGGTACTGTTGTGGTTCGCCGCTCACTCACTACATACTGATACAAGTGTTTATCTACAAATGTGTTATGTTTGTAATATAGAAGGGGAGACCCCAAAGAGAATGCTATGAAGTAGACTGTGGAGACACACCAGCACTAAGGAAGTATGAGACTGAATGGGGTGACTATATAAGGGATGACACATATGATGACTATGCGGGTCATTGACTCAGCTGGGATGTGTCATAAACTGCATATATTAAGACCAGGATGTGACTCATACATGATCCATCCATGACTCATCTGTGATTCATCCATGACTCATCTTTGTGGCATCAACCCATCTGGGATAGGCCAGAACTGCATATATTATTACCAGGATGTGACTCAACCATGGCTCATGCGTGATTTGTCCTGTGACTCACCCATGATTCACCCTATGACTAATCTATTCTGGATGTGAAGCACTAGCAGGACCTGAGTCACCTGCGGGAGGTGAGTCACCTATACCACATGGGGATTGCCCATGGGCTTAGCATCACCACCGCTTGAACTAATGACTTTGTTTGGCTATAAAAGCTCAGACACACTGCCACTCAGGAGGGGGAATTATCTTCGTGGACTCTATGCTGGTGAGACTGCAGAACATTGGTGGAGCTGTGAACAACTAAGAAGATTGGACTTATAAATACAACCCATAGGATTAAGTAGAAGATGGGTTATGGACCTTATGGCCTGATGCTGGTCTCCAGCGATTGTTGTTACTTCCTGATATAGTGCTATGTGCTATAAGTACTGTGGACATACAGACACCTATAGGTGCATTCTCCGGACTATTGACTACAACCTGACTACTAAATATTATTGGTGTTTGTGCAGAGGGTGTGATTATCCTCTATCAGAATAAAGCTATGATCCTTAAAGACCTCTTATGAGTGCTTATTGGACTAGTGCAGTGCGCGGGTATTGGTCCAGAGATATAACTATTGGATGATATATCTGGGAGAATAACTTGTATATGACTACTTTGTTATGGAGAATACAAGGTGAGCTTTAAGACCCTCTTATCACCCTAAATTGACCCCAGTATCACATCCAGCGCAGTACTCTGATGTTAGCCTTGTGAGGTACACAGACATAGATACACTGTATCTTCCTATGAGGTACACACACAGTTACACACAGAGTCCTTATAAGGTACACACCAGGGTAATTAACCTGTATAGAATGAGACTCGATCTACTGTGTCACTGCACAAACTGAGGGATTTGCTATGTCTTTACATAAGGGGTAATGTCTGTGTTTACAGAGATTTACAGGCCCTTACAGACAATTACGGGGAAATTTCCAGCCTCTGTAATGCTGACGAAGATGGATCTTTGCATGTGCTTTACAGTCAGATCAAAGGTCGTAATGGCTGTATTTACCTCTGATGTAAGGCCCAGTACACCCCATGTAAATGCCAAAATTACACACAAAGTAAGACCCAGTAAACCTCTTGTAATTATCAAAATTACACACGATGTAAGAGCCAGGAAACCCCTTGTAAATACCAAAATTACACATGATGTAAGGGCCAGGAAACCCCTTGTAAATACCAATATTACACATGATGTAATGGCCAGGAAACCCCTTGTAAATACCAATATTACACATGATGTAATGGCCAGGAAACCCCTTGTAAATACCAAAATTACAAATAATGTAAGGGACGGGAAACCTCTTGTAAAAACCAAAATTACACACTATGTAAGGACCTGTAAACCCCTTGTAAATGCCAAAATCACACTTGGTGTAAGCCCCAGTAAATCCCATGTAAATGGCAATAAGAAAATCATTTACAAATTGTTGGACTGGGGTTTCATCAATTATGGGGATTTATTGCACGGAAGTACTTTATTTGTCTATTGAATCATCCATTTTGATTCTTTTAAAGACATTTTCTTCACAGTTCTGTCATACCATTGAAGTCTCCTTTGATCTACCTATAAATGATGAAAAGAACAAGTAAATAGTTTAGTGTGAAAGAAGAGATGCTGTGCGTCCATGAAATTATTCAATGTGCATTCAAACATGTATATACTGCTTATCAAATATCATTAAAACTTAAACTACATGAACCAGTATTCAAGTTACTTGGGCTATCTATGTCCGGCCATACTGTATATCTACACATTAACTACATTAATATTACATTGGATATCACATTTTATACCACTATTCTGGCACTTCCGGTGGTTTTATATGCGATATATACGTGGTATATTCTGCATATACCACCCTTGTGCGTTTTTGGAATTTTTGGTATATACTTTTTCGGGGTCAAATTATGGCAGCTATACAAAGTTAATCTAGCCATTTTCCATATTGAAAAATCGTGCCAACTCGTATGAGAATTGAACCCCGGCCGCAGTGGTGGTAGGCAAAGGCCTTAGCCATAGCGCCACACTGAACGGTGATGAAATCCAATGCGAAAGTAAAGAAATTCTAACCTGAGGTCCTAGTGGTACGTTTCCATTCAGTTTTCGTCTTGATTCCAAGCTTGTCATGTTATAATATTGAAATCCCAAGAAGTATTCGATCCATAGACGAGGAATGCTGGCTAATTTTCTCTATTTTCTTCGATATAAATAAGAATCCATTGATTTTTCCATCGTACGCCCGTGGCCGCTCTGCGCGAAGCCATTGTTTTTGTTCCTTGCTGGGAGAGGTACCGCTGTGTATACAGTCACTTTTCGTATGGAATCCAACCATGACACGTCTTCAAATTAATACATACATATCCTTAGATAGTCTAGATGATCCCTCCATACGTATTATGTCCAATATATTCAAAATAAAGGAGAATCCATTGATTTTCCCAACATACGCGAGTCGCGGTCCGGCCATTCCCACCCGCCTCCTTGTCCGGCGAAAGTGTGTCAGTGGCCCGGATGTAGATATAGGTCATCCGCTCGCTGAACGAGGAAGACGCCGAAAATTTCGGACCGGTTTGGAAAATCAATGGATTCTTATTTATATCGAAGAAAATGGAGAAAATTAGCACGCATTCCTCGTCTATGGATCGAAAACTTCTTGGGATTTCAATATTATAACATGTCATGGTTGGATTCCATACGAAAAGTGACTGTATACACAGCGGTACCTCTCCCGGCAAGGAACAAAAACAATGGCTTCGCGCAGAGCGGACACGGGCCGTGTCGCTTGCACTTCCAAAATGTCTTCGCCTGGCTATATTCTTTGGATTTCAGGTAAGAAATTGATACAAAATGGAGGAAATTGTGGTATAAACCTATTAGGTCATGGATGTTGGAGCCCACGGGGAGTCTATGCTGGATATACCCGAGCCGCGGAGCGGCGAGGGTATATCCAGCATAGACTCCCCTAGGGCTCCAACATCCATGATCTATTAGCTTAATACACACAACTGTAAAACACTATTCATCTACATGTATCAAATGTTGCTATGTTCATAAGGACATTATGTTGCAAAAACTTGTATGTTTTATGTACAAATAGAACTCTGAAATACCATGACCATTGCTGTGGGCGTGATCCTACTTCTCCTATCTTATAATACACTAAATTAACTACATTGGGCCTGATATACATACCTATGTGTAACAACACTTGTCCTTCTACGTGGGAGAGAGCTGCATGCATATATGTTGGCTGTCTGCAGGCTTGTAGGAGACTGGTGCAGGTGTGTGGTTAAAATGACCATTAGCTATCAGTAGACACAGTGTAGCTGCAGGTGTTAGCAGCTAGCAATAGTGTAAGGTGAAGTAGGCTACCGGCATATAGGGATTAGTCACACATGGGTGACCCTGAGTGCATATACATACAGGTGTGGCAGTGCTATTTGTTGAATATAACGTTTCCTATATATATGCCAAACTCTAAGAGACTGTCTAAACAGTGGTGTCCCCTAGTGGTCACACTATGAACTATTACCTCACTATAGGTGTCTCCCCCTAGTGTTATATAGCTAAATACTTTTACTACATAAGAACCTGTTGGTTACAGTCTGAGCATGCTCAGAAGTCAATGTGCCTTTTTTCCAACAATAAATCTGTCTCACAACTTTGAAGACCACAGCAGAGGCAACATCTCTGTGTTCCTTCCTCTACCACCGCTATACTATTGTCTCACTCAGGCATCTACATGTTACCTATAGTAGGCTATACTAAAGGTTTACACATGTATATACATCTATCACCAGTCCATAAGTGTGTGTGTTGGGGGGGCCTTGAGTGACCCTGCAAGATCCTTAATTTACATGTATCTATATCTAAAATGTAACTGCATTCTTACTGTAAGACATGTATTTTTCTCTTGTATATTGCCTTGTGTATAAGGCAACTCCATGTTCAAATCACATCCACTTTCTATAGTATAAAATCCTAGCCTATTTAGGCTGACCATATAATTCATAAAGTGTTGTATAATGGGAGATGTAGTATTTGAATAGACTAAGGCTATAGCTAATCTGAGAAATTTTTATTCTTTACTCTCAACCGATTTTCCCCCGTTTTCACATTGTTCAGTTGTGAGAGGCTCAACTCTTTTTTTGTTGTTTATTAGTATATCTCAATCAAGATCGTTAGCAATATAGATCAGAGAAGGTGACCCCAGGTTAGGAAAGCTGAGAAAAGCCCGGGGATATTCGTAGGAGACCAGGGGGAGATGATAGAGAGAGGCTGGGATGAGTTTGTAAAAGCCACAGGGAGGTGGTAGGAGGCCGGGAGGTGGTGATAGGGTGCCGGGAGAAGGTGAGGGAGGCTGGGGGAGGTGAGCAGAGACCAGGAGAATGTGATGGGCTGCCAAGAGAAAAGAGGCAGTGACTGGGAGAAGATGGGGGAAACACTTGGGAAAATAATGAAACTTAGGCAGCAGCAAAATCCCCCCCTCCATCTGCAAGAGCTTGATGTGATAGGAATAAATCAATTGCTCAAAATTCGGTAATGACACTGTATTTTTGCATGGAGATCATGAACAGATTAAATACACTGTAAATACATTGTGCATTCTGTTGAGGATTACACATATTTACAATATTTTTACACCAGCATTTGGTAGGGTGTACCCCATTGGTGAAGGCAATGCAAATTCTATTGAAAATTACACATATTTATATCACTTTTACAGCAGAATCTTGAAGAGTGTGAGCAAACGGTAAATTCATTGCAAACTCTGCCAAGAATTACACATTTTCTCATTCCCTTTACACCAGCATTAGCAAGGTAAAGGAACGCAAATGTCAGTGACAATTGCATGTATTTACATCGCCTGTAAATCAGCTTTACAAAGAGTGTAAGTCCATAGTAAAGTAATACATATTTTGGTGACAATTACACATATTTACACTACCATCACATCATCATTACTAAGGGTGTAAATCGATGGAAAATGCAATGCAAACTTTGGTGACAATTACACATATTTACATCACTTTTACTTGACATTTACAAACAAATTAAATGTATGTAAATATCATTCAATGTAAAGGCCAGATAAATAGTATGTTACTCAGAAAAGGGAAGATAAAGACACAATTAGCCCTATCACTTTAGTGGCCACACATACAAAATTCAGAATGATTAACATGCTGAGGCTTTTCAAAGAAGGGTTATGACTGTTTAAGTGTGTCAACAATATTTCCCCAATTTGACCTTCAGAGATTTGTGCTGTGTGTGAAAAATCAGCGCAAAATATTTAATATTTTAACCAGTGTGTAAAAGTCCCCAATTTGTTTTACACACTGAGAGGTCTGTGTGTCCCCAGTTCGTCTAGTAACCTGGGTGTATTCCCTGATTTTCATAATTGCCATTTTTGACCTCTTAAGGGCTATTCAAGTGTATTTGTAATAAAAATGTGTCATAAATTGGAACTAGACATTGAATCTGTGTGCAGGCAAACTGAGGACTTTCCTTAATCAAAGCTCCCACTTGGCAAAAAACGTATTTTCAACGTTTGCAAACAATTTTTTTAGGTTTTGTTAAAATTTAAAAAATGTTTTTGAACGTGTTTTTTTTTGACCAATTTAAAAAAAAATAAAGATGTTTGGACATGGTTTTAGATACACTCCACACAATGTATGTAGGCAAACTGAGAACATGGTCACACTGTGTGGGTAGGCAAATAGAGGACTTTGTCTTAGATACACTCTACACAATGTGAGTAGGCAAACTGAGGACATGGCCATGTAGTGCAAGTCTGCAAGTAGAGAACTTGGTCTGAGATATATGGGTCAGGTCCCCAGAAACCATCAGATTTCTGATTTTAAAGTCAGAGTTTCTTTATTCAACCGTATTACATTTGTAAAGGGGTATCTCACATACTTAGAAACCCCTTTTATACAGACTTCCTTCAATCAAAGAACATGGCCGCACAGTGTGTGTATGTTAATAGAGGTCACGGTCTTAGATACACTCTACACAGTGTGTGTAGGCAAACTGAGGACATTGCCACACAGTGTGTGTATGCAAATAGAGGACATGGCCTTAGATACACTGCACACAATGTGTGTAGGCAAAGTGAGGACATGGGAATATGCGAATAGAGGACTTGGACTTAGATATACTCCACACAGTGTGTGTAGGCAAACTGAGGACATGGTCTTAGATCCACTCCACACAGTTTGTCTAGGCAAACTGAGGACATGGCCACAGAGTGTGTGTATGCAAATAGAGGAGATGGTCTTAGATACACTCCATACAGTGTGTGTAGGCAAACTGAGGACATGGCCACACAGTGTGTGTATGCAAATAGAGGACAGGGTCTTAGATACACTCCCAGTCAATATGAAAACTCGTCGGACATCAGGTTTTGCCGAAAAAATTGCTCCCGGACCGACTAAAATCATTAAACTGTCAGACGGAATGTCTGGCTGTATTTATGGCACCTTGGGCTATATTTTGTTTTTTACAACATGCAAATCGAACCATTATTAAGGTTTTTACCGCCTAAAACAAAAGCAGTTACTTTTATTTAAATTTTGAAGAGTTAAATGGTTAAAATAGTTAGTTAATGCTTTTTTTTTTTATTATTCATTTCTCAACAAAAATAATCTTGAGGTATTCAGTCCTGCAAAATGATGAGATCTGCAGAACCAAATGGCCTGCAAGGGGAAAAACTTTTCTTATAGACTGCACTCCACACAGTGTGTGTATGCAAACTGAGAACACGGCCACATAGTGTATGCCAATAGAGGACTTGGTCTTAGTCAAGGTCCACACTGTGTGTGTAGACAAATTTGGGACATGGCCCCACAGTGTGTCTATGCAAAAAGAGGACTTGGTCTGAGACACAGCATGTGTAGGCAAACTGGGGACTTAGTCTAAGATATACTCCATGCAGTATGTGTAGGCAAACTGAGGACAAAGCCATACAATGTGTGTTAAAATAGAGGACTTAGTCTGAGACACATGATGTGTAGGCAAACTGGGGACTTAGTCTAAGATATACTCCACACAGTGTGTGGAAGCAAACTGAGGACATGGCCACACCTCCCCCTACCATGCAGCAGAATTTATACAGTCAACTTTGTTTTAGAGTAATTCTATTGCAATACCTTTGTAAATCAGTGTAGGATACTGGTTAATCGGGGTTGATCAATCAGTTTTGATTCAATGTTCTACACCACCGGGCAGGAGTGGTCTCTCCCCGCACCTTGTCAGAGTAGGACCTCTCCTAAAGGTGAACACATACACTGCAACCTAGCACACTGATTAGCAACTTGCTCGTATGATACTGCAGCTCAGCATCGAAGGACCCAGTGGGCACATTAATGTTGATTCAGCATTGAAACAATTTTTTGCAGATAGACAGTTGATTCTGGGTTTAGATATCATCGAATTTGAAAGTTGACACATAATCAAATCAACTGTGATTCAACATCAAATCATAAGTGCTGATTCAACATTTGTGTTTCTATGTTGATTCAACATTGTTTCAAAAGTTGAAACAACACTGATACATGTAGTAGTTAGGCAATTCTTTGTTGACATGTTAATGTTGAATCAACATTAAAATCGGTATCATTGATTTGACATGACAAATCAATGTTGAATCAATGTTGAATTGTGAACAATATTTCAGCATCGATATGTCAACTGTTGATCTGTAAAAATGGTGATGGTTGACAAAATTGATTTGGAATGATTGAAAAAGTGTTGAAGACAGGTTGATCAAAACTATCAACACAATATCAACCAGTTGGTAATGTTGATAAAATTGTTAATGAGAGTGACTGATTCCTGACAACTCAAGGGACTTCCCACTCAGAAGGCCATGTTCTGTTCCAGCTCTTTCACCATCCTGGTCTAGCCAGGGGGTCTAGGCCCATTGTTATCAGCAGCCTCCTTAGTATTCCTCCTGCAGTTTTCGCAAACTTCTCTGAATGCTTCTCGTTTGTCTGTTCTGTGGCTCCCTGCTGGGGTAGTGTGCTTTTCAGGTGACTCTTTGAATTATCGCTCACTACTGGTTGCTATATAACCAATCCCTCCTAGGATAGATCAACTAAGCTGGCTCTTCTGCCCCCACCTAATATGTCTTTGAGACTTTGTCTATCCTCAAATTCTCTCCCTCTGTTTACTGGCATGCCTTACCAACTTAGGCAGTTGGAGGTATACACTATCTAGTCAGTTGCCTGGGCACATTCTCAGGAGGCCCTCCCCAGGATGGGTGAATGGCATCAGGTTAATAGTTGGACACATCTGACGCACATCTTCCTTGGGATAGCCTTCTAGTTGCCTGTCCCTCATTTCTGAGCTTAAGTGGACAATATGTTAAAGACTGGGACCATACAGCCAGCCAATTGCCATGGTGCATGGGGCTCTTTTGGGCACCCCCTCCTAATGGCAGAGCAGTATAGGGTGAGCTTCTAAAACATAGTTTGGTTAAGGGCAAATTTTGGAGGGAAGGAACTAGGAGGGGGGGGGGGAAACTCATGGGCCTTCCCTCAGAGCATCTCAACTGAAGATGCTGCCCCCTGGTGTTTTACATTAGAGTTGCATAAGTTAGTGGTGCATGATAATAGCAACAGGCGTGCATGACATAGCAACGTCAAACAAATCTAGCAATCAACAAGCAGATCCTTTCAGAGGTACATTTTTTAAGTTTCTCTGAAACTACCAGTCAGATCTTGACCTGAAGCCCATAGGGAGTACCATTTAGATCTGCAGTAGAGAGATTTCCCTTATCAATAACCACAGGAAGTGTGCCGATATCTCTGAACCGAGATCAAATATGGCGACCATTGCAGATTTACTGGCGACTTTTGAGGTTATAAAACGATTTACCAAGCAAGTAAACACAGAACACCTCAAAAGTAAAGTATCAGGAACTAATCAAGTTTGTGAAACACCCCCAAAGTATTAGAATATTTTTGTTTAAATGTCAACATATCATGTCGAGTTAGCTGGCACTTTCCTCACTTCTTCACAGCCTGAAAATTTTGCTTCATCTGGTACCCCAAGGGTACCCCACTCTGAAGCAGTCACAAATTGAACATTTCTAACCAGCGATCGAGTAACCCATTTTAGATATAGTGTAACCAAAATGGCAGGACCCCACACTCCAGGGTGGTGACTGAACAAGGATCCCACATCCCAGGAGCAGAAGGTGTATGAACCAGGAAGGTGTCTGTATTGTCTAATTCTCATGATGGGATTTGCGTGCAAATCCTGCTTTATAGGGTGGAAGGGGTTAACTGGGACAGGTCTATGTGCATAATTGCACACATGATATCCCAGCATGTATAAGGGTCCCTGCTATAATAGAAGTTGTGCAAATCAAAAGAAAATCATTTTTGACATAGTACCTGTATGATCTCCCAACAAATTAGATACTAGTCATGTTTAAAAAATACATATCCTTATCCATGCACCTGCCTACCCCTTTTTACATAAATTTATATTGATCTATATTGATGTACCAATTCCATGATATCAGTGATATCACCAACATGTACACTAAAATGACAGGACCCCACACTCCAGGACGGTGACTGAACAAGGATCCCACATCCCAGCAGCAGAGGTTATATGAACCAAAAAGGTGTCTATATCAAGGGAACATTATAGACATTTACCTGTGTAAGGGCTTGTGGCCTTACGGACCTGGGGGGTTCGGGTCTTACGGTTCGGAAAGAAAGAGTAAGACAGTATTCCAAGTGTATGCCAACGGTTAGGTTTATTACTTAACGCACACTCACGGCTGCCGGATGATATCAAGGAGGCAGCTAATATTAAAAGACAATGGTTTACATGGTGTGGAGGCCAGAAGGGCCTCTGACGTAGCGGCTGAGCCCTGGGCTTTATATACGGACCCAGGTGTTCGTCGTCAGACGTCCCCACAGACCCGGATCGGTGCTGCCACCTATCCGGAACCTGAGGAACGTCCGACGACTCGACTCACCCGCCACGTCAGACGGTACCCAACTCCTATGGTTTAATAACGTGTACCTCTACACCACTCCCCCAGACATTTAGGAGGGTGTTATACATATAATATTACTAGGATAGCATTTCTACATGTCTAAACCTTTAGTAATAGAGGTACAACCATAGGTATAACATTAACACCAAATAAATTATGAACCGAATGTCATATATATATTCGATAGTGAAATGTAGTTACAAATAACGATTAGGATGTTGAAATATTATACGAATTACTTGAACAAGAGACAGTTATGTGAAACGGAACTGTCTATTAAATTATTATACCACATAATATTATATTATATTTAAGGTATAACTAATAAGACAAGTAATATGAATCGTATACATGTGATGATGACAGCTATGTGTAACGGAACTGTCGATAATAAAATATATCACATAATAACATCCGTATGTGTGTTTGTAGTTATTAACACCACATTTGAATATGTAGTCTTAAAGAAGACTGTTATAGTAACATCACTATATAATGACATGTCGTATATTATGATCATACGAATCCGTTAAAGATTCTGTGAGTAGTACGAATAGGGTTATTTATACCATACACTCGAAAAAAAGAAAAAAATTCATGGTGTGGTAATGAATATAATAATGATATATTATCACCGTGTACCTAATAACCTTTATAGCACCAGATCAATATACTTATTATACAATTTGTCTCGCAGGACAATAATATGTGTTTTCTGGTGAGGTTTAACGGATCTTATAATATGAATACTAATAATAATCAGAGATCCGCTTCAAGAAAATGTCTATGTACCCGTATCATAATATGTATCTAGTGGATATGCACATACATATAATATTATAGAAAAATAGAAATATGACATTATATACAATATACAGGAATTATAAATGCTGCTGAAGTCTTCTGCTGTATCCTCCGGGTACTAGTAGGTAGGTGTGGTCAGCTAACCATGGGATGGACGTGCTAAAGTTTATAGTTTCCTTATATAGAGTGAACACGGTAGTTGATTTTGGGGCAGCTACCCACAATCCTCTAGTAGTGCTAAAGTTTGTAGTATATCCGAATGGTGTAGATTTGTAGAATAATAGTCCGGATGTGTCAACTATGTAGAGAACGTAATCCTTTTTAAGCTTAGTTGACATAAGTAAATAATAGTCCGATATAGGTTGATCCGGAAGTAATAGTAGTATTTGATATAAGTCCATTCGGGAGTACAGATGAGTTGTAGAGGTAAATCGTAAAGTCCATCCTAGTAAGTGGTTAGCACGGGTAACAGCAGGAGTCTGGAACTGGCATCCGGATACGTCTCACAGCAGCAAGTCTACTATCGGATTGTTCATGGATCAAGTTATAAATCCGAATAGACTATTCAGGGTGCAATAAAGTTATACAACCTGAATTATACAATAGACTGGTCATAAGGAACCCGGAACACATACCATAGGTGTTCATACACTAGTGAATAAAACATTCGCAGACCTATAGGGTTCCGCAAAGACTATATCTGGTCATTTTAAAAAAAAAATTATAGAAGAAATAACCCTAGCATGCTTAAACGGATTTCTTAGCATGCTTCTTCTTCAGAAGAGCTAAAGCCGACTCGGGAGTGCCGTCCCACTCGTCCAAGTCGACTCCGAACACCCTCATGAACTTAGTGTTCAGATTGGTGTTCCGAGTGATCTCCTCTTTTACACGCTTCTCCAACACGTGTACATCCATAGCTGCCTTTTCTTGGGCAGCTGCGGCAGCCTCCTCCTGGGCCTTCACATCGTCCCGGATGAGGGTCTCGAGGCGTTGCTTTTCGGCGTCGCCCACCTGCTTCAAGCACATCAGGGTGTCATTTAGGAGACCCTGATGAAACTCGGTCGCTTTTTCGCGAACACACTTCTCCCAGTGGGTGTAGATGGCCTTTTGGACATCTGCCTCCCCCTGGCGAGACTTCTCGAACCAAACTTCCGCATTACCGGTTTTAATGGTAATAGCGTCTTTTGGTTTCGCAGGTGCAGCGACAGCCTTGGGAGGAGTCGAGGCGGCCTGTGGACCACTTCCGGGTTTAGGGCTTCCGGACACACCTGCCGTTGGTACACAGTAGGCAGGTGGTGCATTCTGCTTCAGTCCCATTTGCAGGTACATATTTAACTGCTCCTGGGTAAAGGTAACTGGTGGGGCGGCTGGAGCGGATGCAGATCCGGCGGCAGCAGATGCGGTGGTCTTCTTTGGCATAAGGCGACCATCCTTTCCTACCACCAAGGTCTGGCTCTCAGGTCCAGGTCCCTGGTTTAAGGACGGAAAGTTTCGAGAACTCACTTTCCCAGGTTTAGATACGGCTCCAGCGTATCCGGCAGGTTCGGGCTTCTTGAACACCGGAGTGCCCTGAGCCTGCTCTGCGGGGTGCCTTGCCAGAGGGGACCTGGAACGGTCCTCTGCTCTGACTTTCGGTTTAGTCGTGCTCTGACCATTACCGTTGCCGCCACGGTTCTGATCTCTCCTGCTCCTTTCGCGAGCTCTCTTTGCATCCTTTCCGGATTCCTCGCATTTCTGCCAGAGAGACTCGTGCATGTCCAGTTTACCCTTTCCAGGAGTCAGGACTATCTTTGCTCGGAGTTTCGAATCCTTGGTCTTCGGAACTTCGCAGAGGACTTGGTCCCCTGGTCGGATCTTAGACCAAGCATCCTCGCTCAGACTGTCGAACTCCTTCATGAGTTCCTGATGAAGCTCCATGATGCGCTTCCGTGCCCCGTCCAAACCTTCTGCGTGGCATTTCTTCTGGTGTCTAGCCAGATCACTACGTCGGTTGTATTGCACCTTCGTAGTACACTTCTTGCCCTTCTTACCATAACTCGGATCACAAATGTAAACCGGGTGATGGTGGAAGTGGGCCTCTACCAGATGCCGTTGAAACCGGGCTGGAGTACTCCAGGTCCGGATCGAGACATCACTCGCATCCTGGCAGATAGAGAAGGGACAGGACTTTTGATCGTCGCCGTACCACTTCTCTAAAGCCCAACGCAGCTTCCTCCTCTGGGTATAAGTGTAATACCCTTCGGTGTGGTTTAGCATAAGCCACATCTTTCGATAGGCTTTGCTCGGATTGGGGTCCTCGTCCGAAAGACGCATCCAATCTTCATCATCCGACTCATCGTTCTTATTGATTGAGTCTGGACAGGCATAGAGGGTAGAGCCGTCCTTCTTAACTCCGTACGCACAGTCGGAGAAACACGTCGGAATCCGGGTTTTGAATCCGGATTTGGCGTTAGCCCAACGTTCGGCCTCGGTTTGAGTTGATGGAGTGGCCTTCTCATCATACTCAACCGAGGACTCGTGCACAGACTCCTCGTCAGACGATTCAACCTCCATGGCAGTACTGCCGGTGGTTGAAGTGCTGGGTTTCGGCTCGGCCTTTGCAGAATCCGGGAGATTCTTAAGTTTCCGAGCAGCGGACCTTCGGTTCTTGCTGACCTTCCAGTCTTCCTCCGGTTCCTGGGTTCCGGATGTGCTGGAGGTCGAGGCTTCTACCTGGGTGGTAGTACTGCCGGTGGCTGGTGTAGCACTGGCTGAACTTCTGGCAGAGAGTTTCAGGTCAGGGATAGGAGGTGCGGGTGCTTCCGCGGCCCTCTTAGCCTCTTCCTGAGCCTCACGTTCAGCAGTCATTCGGCGGACGAGAACCGTCCGAAGGGCTGCACCTCGGTCCATACCAATTAGTGAACCGTTCTGGACGTCCACTAATTCTTGCTCGGTAATATAAATACCTTCATCCCACTGCTCGAAGTTAGCAGCGGCCTCCCGGTACTCCTTTGTGGTCCGGTACTGGGGCCGGGTAGCACAAGGGCGTGGGTAAGTCTGCCCCTCGGATTCCGAGACGCAGCCTACCCAGTTGATGTTCTTTGCCTTGATGTTCCACAGGGACATGTCCGGCTTAGGGTACGTTCCGAGCTCGAGGGCTTGGTTGGCCTCATACACTGTCTCGCGGAAGTCAGCGTCTACCATAAGTCCCCGTTGGAACCACGGCCAGTCTCGAAGCCACTCGGGAGGCGTCCTGGTCAGCTGATCGGGAACCATAACGCCCTCGACAGCTACCCTAACTTTCGGGTCCAACCTGACTGGTGTCCCGTCTGCGTAGGTCACTTGTGCCTGTAGTTCCGGGTGGACATACAGGTAGCGACCATCGTATTCTACTGGGAACGGGTCAGCCACTGCTGGCTTCCACTGGTCCTTCGAGCCGTCGACTTGTGTGGTCTCGGACTCTGTCGCTGCGGGTTCAGCACTCGCAGTCGCTCCGGATTCCTCTGGTGGAAGTGGAGATAGCATCTTCTCTGGCTCATTTAGTGAAAATGAAGCCAGTTTCTCCTCGAACGAGCGATCCGTGGATTCCTCCACGTCCATCATCTCTCTCTCTTCCTGTGTAACAGGCGACAAAGCTTCCGGAAAAGCTTTTGCGGACGGAGTCAGCTTATCCGGGTCACCGGATAGCTTGGCTGCAGCTACGGATTCCTCAGCCATGACTGGGGAATCGCCCACTGGAGTAAACTACTCCTTTTTCCGGCTTTTACGGCGCCGGGGCCGACACAAACGGAGTCTGTCTACCAGGAGACAGACTCTGGAGGAGCAGCGAGGGGTTTGCTTAGCCGGTAAAATCCAAGAAGGGAGCGAGCTCGACCGTCTTAGACGTTACCGAAAAACAATATGGCGACAGGCCAGCATTCGTGACGTCATTTCCCCGTTGCTTCGCGGGGTCACGAGAGGTCAGCCGAGACTGGACACTGTGACGTCATGCGGAAACGCACGTGCTACAGGCGGTACATCAACAAACTGATTGTTTTTAGGTAATTATTGCTCACCCCGATGACTCGTCTGGGGATTTAAGTGGAGATTATGGAAAGCTTAAGCAAATCCACCGGATTATCCGTCCACTACCCATTGGTACATCATGCGGCGGCGACAAATAAGCCTTTAGGGTCAGTTGTCATCCGTTCCTCTAAATGTAAACATTACACTCGTTGTGTATACAGGTTAGGTCACTGCAGTCCTCTGGGCAATTCGGGGGCTGTGGCGAACGTATCTCCCCTTCTCGGATAGTTCTTTATCGGACCTGACAGTCTGAAGAGCTTTCTCTAGGTGCTTCTTAGCCTTAGAAACACCTTTCCTCCTCTTTTTGTCTTCACCTGCCGAGACTTTTTCAACTCCCCCACGCTTAATCGGTGTTGGCGTGGGTGTCACTGATTCGGAACACTTCTTGGGTCTACCACGACCGCGCTTCACTGTAGTGTTCTCTACCTGGTCTATTATGCGATTCTGGTTCAGGATCTTTCCCGAACCTTCACCATACATTTCTGTGGAGGTCTCCCTCCCAGACCATTTCCTTAATCTAGCCACATTTGACTTATAAAGTCGACCAAGGTCAGATTTAATAATTACGGTACAATCACTGATAACTTGTGTTATAGTAAAGGGACCGTCCCAATTAGACGCTAATTTTATGTGTCTAAGCGGTTCATGTAATCTGAGAACTCTGTCTCCGGATTGGAATTTCCGATGCTTTAGATCGGTATCGTATCCTACTTTCTGCCATTTGGCACTTTTCTCCAAATCAATTCGGACAGACTCATATGCTTTTCTAAATCTGTCTCTTAAACATTCCACAAAAACTACATGGCAAGGTAGTTCAGGGTCCATCCCTACGACTCCAAAAACTAGGTCAGCAGGCATTATCAAATCCTCTCCGAATACTAAAAGGTTCGGAGAACAATTTGTACTTGAATGTACCGTACTGTTATAAGCATGTGTCACGAAATGACATTGCTCATCCCAGTCATCCATATGTTCATTAACGAGTGACTTTATAACTTGGATGAGGGTTCTATTGAACCTTTCCACCAATCCGTCGCTTTGTGGCCTATACAGGTTGGTTCTAGTCTTGCAAATAGCTAAGTATTCGCACATACCCTGCCAGAGATTTGATTCGAATTCTCTGCCTTGGTCACTGTGTAACATTAATGGTACACCGAAGCTTAGTACCCAACCTTTTACAAAAGCTTCGGCACAAGTAATTGCTTTGTGGTTCGGTAGTGGAAATACTTTAGTGTATTTCGTATAATAATCACACACTACCATCATACAGGTATTATCATTAGCGGTTGTATTAAATCCACTAATAATATCTACCCCGATTCTTGCGAATCTAACTCCGAAAAGTTCTTGGGATAGGGGAAGTTTGCCCATCCCGGGTCCGGGTTTGTTTTTACAACAATCCGGGCAGGTGGTTACCCATCTTTGCAAGTCCCGTGTCATGCCAGGCCAATAGTATTTCTTGGAAAGTCGTGCTAGCGAGCGTTTCCTTCCGAAATGACCACTGGTCCGATGCCCATGACAGAAGTACATAATGTCATGTCTCATAGCATGTGGTATCACCACTTGCATGATTCTCTCACCATTATTACATGGCTTCCAACGGTATAACACGCCTTTCCGGACTTCAAGCTCGGTCCATTGAGCAAGAAACCTTCTCATTTCTCGATTTTCCAGAGAGACCTCTGGTCTAACTGGACGTATACCCTTTGGTACTAATTGCAGTAGCTGCGCAGTTATCGAGTCAGCTTCCTGGAAATGTCGTATGTGATCCATAGACCAATCCAGTATACTGGCAACTAGGGGTACGAATGGTCTTCGAATCCCTGCTAACACTGCCCTATGAGCTCCACAATCAGTACAATCCGGATTATCACATTTCCGGATTGGTATTCGAGACAAAGCATCAGCATTTAAATGCTTAACTCCGGGTCTATGCTGAATCTGTTGATGTTCAAGCCCATATTCGGATAAATGGGCTAGCCATCGGCCTAACATGCCTTCAGCATCTCGGAAGTTCAGTAGCCACCTTAAAGAGGAATGATCCGTACGTAAAGTAAAGTTCGTTCCCCATAGAAAATGTTTGAACTTCTTGGTATATACGACTACTGCTAACAACTCTCTTTTGGTTGTGCAGTAATTGCACTGAGTCTTGCTCAGTGTGTTGCTGGCAAAGGCAATCGGTACTTCTCTCCCATTTTGGACTTGCGAGAGAGCTGCACCAATGCTATCATTACTAGCATCAGTATCCAGTATGAAATGATCCGTTTCATTCGGATATTGCAATACGGGAGTACTCGTGAACAGGTCTTTTAGCTTTTGAAAAGCGGTTTCCTGTTCATGCGTCCAAGGAAATTTTTCCTTGGTACTTCCTGGAGTCCAGTTAGCTATTGCTTGTAATGGGTAACTGACTGAATAAATTCCCTGTAATAGGAACAGAATCCTAAAAAGGACCTCACTTCCTTGGGTGTTTTAGGTCTATTCCAATTCGTAACTGATTCGATTTTTTCCGGATCAGCCTTTATTCCTTCATCACTGATGATGCGGCCCAAATAATTTATGGACTTTCTAAACATGTGGCATTTCTTAGGTTTCAATTTGAGACCATTAGAAATAATACGTTCTAGTACCATTTTCAGGTTATTAGAACACTCTTCGAATGTTTTTCCGAAGACAATGACATCGTCTAGATATACAAGACATCTTTTCCACAATAAATCACTTAGAATTGTTTCCATCATTGCTTCAAATGTTGCAGGTGCATTGCACAGTCCAAACGGCATTACATTATATTGGAATAATCCAATATGACTCGAAAATGCAGTTTTCTCCATATCTGAAGGGTTCATTCCCACTTGCCAGTAGCCTGATTGCAAGTCTAGGGTACAAAACCAGCTGTTTCCCCCTAAGGAGTCAATGGTTTCATCTATTCTCGGTAATGGATACGAATTCTTTTTCGTTATTCCATTCAACTTCCTGTAGTCTATGCAGAAACGGATAGTACCGTCTTTCTTTGTTACCATACACACAGGACTACTCCATGGACTATTGGAAGGGACTATTACATCTTGTTCCAACATCTTGTTTATTTCATCCTCAGCTACTCTCTTTTTTGCTAAAGGTAACCGTCTATACGGTATCTTAAAGGGTTCGGCATCTCCAGTATCTATTTTATGTAATACTTTATTTGTCGTACCTAGTTTTTCACCAGGTTTGGCAAAGGCAGTATGACAGAGCATATCATAGAACTCTTTCCGATGTTCCGGATCTTCTAATGAAGTTTTTTCATACAACTTAAGTAAGTCTTCCGAAATTTCATCATCCCCTGTTACCTTCTGTAAGCTTAGCTTACTATCCGTTACAGTTTCCGAAAGGGTCACATTTCCAAAAACTTGTCCCTTTTTCAAGTAGATAGTAGTGTTTCCAGTATTGGAGACAGGTACTACCGACCAGGATGCATTCGCTACTATCGTGTCTACAGAATTTAATCCGATACTTGATAACGTAACTACATCCGGTTCTATCACTGCAGGCTTATTACGCATTGCAGGATCACTTCTTACAAGCACATCACAGGCTACTCCCGGAGGGATTCGCACAGTGTGTGCCACACTAGCCATACTGCTCACTTGTCTCAGTACACATCTAACCTTTACGGGATACGGGTATCTCACACTCAACACTCCTGTTTGAGGTTCTAACACAGCACCATACAGGGATGCGAAATCCAACCCAAGTATACCCTCATCTGCTATATCCGCAACGGTGGTGCTCATGACATAGTCATGGATACCATCCAACTGTAGTTTCACACAAGTTCTACCATACGTTTGCAAGGTACTGCCGTCGGCCGTCTGAGCACTTCCTCCCGATTTGAGAGTCTCATGTTCATCCGGTATAAGATCGTAGAACCCCCTGGAGATACAAGAGTGGCTAGCTCCCGTATCCACAAGGAATTCGGCAGATCTTCCGTTAACAGTGAGGCAAACATACCACCGCCTTCCGTTTAGAACAGAGGGTATGTCCGTGACAATCGGAACGTCATTTTTCACACCAGGAGTCGATCCACATCTTTTCAGGAATTCAAGACAAGGATGACCCGGGGGCAGGTGGGCACCACAGACCTTGGCTAATTCATAGCCGCCTGCCTCGTTACTGATATTGGGTTTCCCCTGTGCGCCCGTGGCACCTGTTATATCAGCTTCCCCAACCTTCCGGGTGTCTACAACCACCTCGGTGTTAGGCGATCTTGTTACTAAATGCGAACCATCGTCACGGATGGTGATATTATGGCAAGATTTGTCACTGGGATCCCCTTCTTTGCCCCTCGGGAGATCCCTTTCTAGTTTTCCTCTGTACTTATCCCAGAGACACTCTCCTGTTTACGCGGAACAGGCTTCTCAGCCATACATTCGGGAGCAAAATGCCACAGTTTCTGACATCTGAAACATCTCCTTTGAGATTTATCAACTCTTGGTCTCCTTAGAGCTTCTGTTAATCCGGCTATTAATGTTTCCATCATGTTAGTCGGAGCAACAGTGGCTGCTACAGTTGAGTTCGCCGTAGAGGCTACACTGCCATGTTGAGTTGATCCGGAAGCTGTTTTACCAGCAACAGATCCTCCTCTCCCTCTCGAATGTACTTTCCTATACCGCTTTTGTCGGTAATACTTTCCAGCCACCTGGACTGAACCAATATATTCTCCGTTTTCATCGGAGACATATTCATCTTCCTCATCAACTTCATTCGATTCAACCGGAGCTAATTGGGAAGTATCATATACCGGAGCAGGTGTACCTCCGTATTGGAAAGGAGCTGCTCTTACTGGACTAGGTCCAAGACCTACCAAACGTTTCTTCATGTCATGTCCATCAATTGCTATGAACAGATCACTGAAGGAAGTGTCATCTTTCCAGGAGTCCCACACCACTTGCTTATGATCCGGATCTCGCAATCCACTATAGAATTGTATGAACAATTCTTGTAGATAACAATCATCGTCATGAGCCCAATTTGGACGTGCTTTCGAAAGCAAGTCCTGTAGCTCCAAACCAAAGACTTTGTGTGATTCTTTAGGTTTTTGTGTTCTCTTCTTAAAGCTTACCCACGGATCTTCTCTAACGATTGATCCGAAAAGGTATGCGGCACATTCGACCAATTGATCATAGGTACCGTATATTCCGTAAGCTGCTCTCCATTGGTTGAGAGCTACTTTTCCGCCTTTATTTAACCAACAAATCAAATATGGCAGAGCTTCTTCTTTTGTCCATCCACTACAATTGACTTCGTCGACAAAAGCTTGATACCTGTCCTTCCATGGATCATTAGAATCATATGGAGGGGGTATCCGTGCCTGCCTACATGCCGGATTATTACATCCGCGTAGTCTATCTGCTTCTCGCATGCTCCAGTTCATGACTTCCATGCCGTCCGCTCCCTTTCGGTAGCAGTCAATGCCAAGGTTTTGGATACATTGGCTCCTATCAAAGATGGTTTGCATCCCTGCAGGCATAGAAGTTCTCCTGTTTGGTTTCCTGCCATCTCCTCCTGATCCTGATCCTCCGGATCCGGATCCTCCTGGGCCGCCTGGAGGGTTTCCTCCTGGTGGACCATTATTATTATAGCTTCCGGATGAACCACCAGGGCATCCGCCATTGTAACCGGTGTTTCCAGAAGACGCATATCTAGGGTAAGAATCATTTTGATTCCATCCCTGGTTATAGCTATTACCATTTTGATAATTACCACTTCCTGATGGATTATAATTATTTCTATATCCATAGGAAGATGTTCTTGGTTGATACGTACCGCCATTAATATTGTTTTGTGGCGGGTTTGGTCTCGGAAAACGTCCATCAGTAGGACCATTACCAGAACCTGGGGTTGGATTCGGTAATCTTGGTACTGCTGGTGTACTGTGGCCGGGTTGGGGGAAATATGAAGGTGGTGTCAACATATGCCTCATTGGTCCGGGTGCTCTTGGTTGTGCCACGGGTGTATTATTATTATTCCCTGTAGCACCATCGTGAGTCGCTTTGATTTTGTGACTCAAATCTGGTATGGGTGGTGCCGGACCTATCGTATCCAGCATTGCAATTACTGGTTTAGATGCGGTTCCATTTACTGCAGCATTATCCGGTTTCTTGTAGATTCCGGATACCACATTCTTGTCAGCCCCATCATCAACGAATGGGCTGTATCTAATTGGGGTTGCATCTTTAGATGTCTTTCCCAACATTGTAGATACCACAGCTGGATCTATATTACCTATAGTTAACTGGGCTGCTTCTACATATTTATCTAGAGTTATTGCAGTAGTCTGCAATTCCTGAAGCTCATTTGTGAGTTTCTGTCTATCCTCCTCCAGTTGTTTGTTGTAAGCTATGATGCCTACCCGGATGGTTTCATTGTCTTCAGCTTGTTTACTACACTGAAGTTTCAATTTATCCAACTCGTCCTGATAATGGCGAATTTCGGATTCGAATTTTGCCTTATCAAGGTTTAGTTGGTCGTTCGTATCTATGTATGTTTGGATACGAATGTGCCTATTATCATATTCTTTGTTGAATGATTCTCTCATTGATTGAAGTTTTAGTTCTTCATTCTCGAGTTCTTTCATGTACTCGCTCCTTCTGGCTTCGAATTCCTTTCGCATGCCAGTTAGGTCCTCTTCCATCTGAAGTTTTTCATGGAATACTTCATCCTTAGCTTTGACCAAGGTATTTAAATTCTCGTTCAAAGTTACATAAGTTTCATTCAACAACAGGACATCCGGTCGTTTAATTCCTCACCTTCCGGTACCGCATAGGTTAAGTCGCCATCTATAGCGCTATAATCTAATATTGGTAATTCGGGCCTGGGTAACCTATAAGGTAGTTCTCCGAATGTTACCCTTTTTCGCATTGGTGCCGGATGTTCTGGGTTAGTACTACCACCAACTTCGAACATCGAATCACTTAATTCGTCAACAAGCGATTGTTGGCCTATTAAGTTACTATGTCTCTGTATAGACTGTTCGCGTCGTACAGAGTCTGGCAGATTCTCCTCACTATCATTATAGTGGGGTCCGGGATCTCTCCAAGATGCTGATTCCGCATCTTGCGAGTCCGAATGGGCTTGGAGCATTAATGATCCATTTCCATTCTCTTGGGCAAGTGATTGCCCTGCTGGGTTAGCTTCCCTAAGGGTGTCTAACCCATGTACTAGCCGTTCGGACGTTATAACGTCCGGGCTATACACCAGAATTAACTGGTCACGGCACCAGTGTAAGGGCTTGTGGCCTTACGGACCTGGGGGGTTCGGGTCTTACGGTTCGGAAAGAAAGAGTAAGACAGTATTCCAAGTGTATGCCAACGGTTAGGTTTATTACTTAACGCACACTCACGGCTGCCGGATGATATCAAGGAGGCAGCTAATATTAAAAGACAATGGTTTACATGGTGTGGAGGCCAGAAGGGCCTCTGACGTAGCGGCTGAGCCCTGGGCTTTATATACGGACCCAGGTGTTCGTCGTCAGACGTCCCCACAGACCCAGATCGGTGCTGCCACCTATCCGGAACCTGAGGAACGTCCGACGACTCGACTCACCCGCCACGTCAGACAGTACCCAACTCCTATGGTTTAATAACGTGTACCTCTACACCTGCATGCACCAATTTCTAATAACAATTCAAGTCTTGTGGTCCACATTCATACAACAATAGTGAATTCAATTGCTGGCCCTTTTCTCATCTGAATTAATAACCATGTGAGTATTACCATCCAATGATATGTCAATTAATGAAAACTAAAAAAAATGAGAATGTTAATTGAGAGCAGACTTTGGGTCTATGAGTAACATGAAAAGTGATGTATGTATGTTTCTATTCCTGTCATATAGAGCCAATACCTTAATTAATGTGACCAGAACCTTCGGTTATTTGGGTCACAGAAACAGGCAAGTTGTAAACTAATCCCTGCAGTGCTGAAGCTTTGAAGTGGGGAAGGACCCTACAGTACATGGTGAGGACTGACTAAAGACCCCATAAGCCAGGGGGAGGACTGATTGGCAATATTTTGACAGTTTTTCATTTTTTCTCCCAGTAATTAGCTGTTAAATAGACATATCAAAACTGATGATGATAACATGATTACCACTTAAAAAGATGCTTAATATCCTAAGGAATAAACATACAAAAGATCAAATTTGTCTGTCATGTTTGGGGGGTTACTGTGCATTTCATAAACTGTATTTTATATCGCTCTGTACATATTTGGGGGGATTCACTGAGCGATGTATGGGCCTATTTTGGGTATTATTTACCTTTGGGGAGCTACAGTATAAAATGTAGATTACCATTCTTCCTTATTTTAATGACATTTGATAGAAAACATCTTGAGCTTCAAGCAGAGGGCAGATTTATGTATATCGGACTATAGTTTGATGAGTTACAGAGTCTTGAAGTTGGATGACACACCAAAAATGCCTTTTTTTGCCAATTTTTCATCCTTCCCACCAATATTTTATCAATGTAGACAGTGTTACAGTGCCATAAACCTCTTTAAACATAGGTGGGGGGTCGTGTTAATCTATCAAAAATGCTTTGGTCATGTCACAGCCTCAACCCTCTGTCCCGCATGTCTTATAATATGGAACTATGACCGACCACACATATGTAACATTTTTTTTATGCCCCTAACTACCATAATAATAATGTATCCTTCCTTTCTCTATTAATTGTGTTCAACAGGGGGGTTCAACAGGGGGGTTCTGATGTTAAATAAATAAAACTGCTGGTCTGTCGCAGATACGAGCTAGATCTCATAAACCAAAATTCAACTCCCGACAATGTTACGTACGTGAGGTATACTTTTACAAGTCTACCTGCTACATAAATTTATAATTCTTCATTTCTAGTCTATTTTGGTTTAGTTTAAATATAATTGGAATAATTGAAGCAAAAATCAAAGCCACAGACCGTGTAGTATGGCCACAGTGGGTGTTTTTCTCTTGCTTGCAGCAAACCTCACCTACGTAACGAAAATTTATGGCGCCAAACGAAGACGCTTCCTGTTAACCGGGCGGAAGTGACCCACATCCGGGAACTTATGCAAGATGCTCAGAGGATCTCGAACTTGCAAGGAGTGAAGTTTTCTTGTCCTTGTTTCTTCCTAAAACCACAAAAAAGGTAGGTAATTCCCATGAAAGTGTGATGGAATATCGATTGTTACGTATGTGAGTGTCCGTAGATGGCTTTGATTGTGCAAATAATATGCAGAAATGATGTATGTGGACGTAGTACGACCACAGTAAAATTCTCTAGCCATCTCGGCCGGTTGACACCATTTTGTTTGGCCCCGGACCTCCCTGAACTTCGATTATTTGTTTTTATCATGTACGTAACGTTTTCGCCAGGTTGTGGAAATGGCTCTGCTGAGCAACTCACACTGTATAATTAGCCCCAAATCATTGTTATATGTTGAAATTAGGGTCTACCATTACTACTAGGGTGCATTAGACCATCTTTGGATATTTTGGGATGACCCCGAGCTTGTTTGGAGGGAGCAGGGCAGATTTTTTGTTGAATTGTTCACTCGCCAACCCCCAAAATGGCAGTATTTTGCAGAATTACCTGTTTTTACCATGGTGTATGTGCCCCAAGATCTACAATCAATCATTCCAGTTCATATAACCTGACATTTGGTATGTATTTTACCAGCAATGACCCTTTTTCATCCTTCCTCAAATTTCGTTACGTACGTGAGTCGTTATCTAGATATGTTGCCCTATACACCTCCATGTCACATTTTTCAATTAAATTGCTACATAATCTACACCATAGTGCCCATACCTAATATGCTGCACAGAATTAAAGCACTTACCACCTTATTTTATGCAAGTTTTACACAAATTTGAAAACGTTACGTAGGTGAGGTTTTGTTCATTTTGATTGCTATATGTACCTCAGGCACACCCAGACTATTTTAAATTCACCGTTAGATGCGCCTATGGGCCCCGCATCCTAAATGATGTTGGTTGTAGCAATTCTGAAATAAAAAAAACCAACATTTTTCATGGTGGCCAATTTTTAGGGTTCGGCTGCACTACTGGACAGTAATGACCTGTCTATTGTTCTATCCATACACAATTTTTTACTCCTACTTTGTCATCATCATCCATACATATTCTGTTAATATAGAAGTATTTTTCATTGAGCTTACACACTGTCAATGGGGTATTCAAGGTTCATTTATTATTATATGAAATATTTTAAGCCGAATGATCAAGCTCACCTATAAGGCTCCCTTATACCAAACCTTTGGATCTGACAGAGCCAGGTATCTCTACCCAGCTCTGCCTCTCCTGGCCAGTGACCTCAGATTCACCTCCGGATCCTGGCTAGGGGTCATGACCTCGACCCCCACTAACCCTAGGTACAGGGTGGGAGTGTGCTCACACCCACCTTCATTCCTAGCCAATCAGGGATCGAGCTGCTCCTCCAACAGGTGGCCAGCTCGACCCACCTTTAGGCAAGCCCCCTCCCCCCTCCAGGGTGAGATGATGCAAGGCACGCCAGGTCTTGCCAATCCCTAAGCATGACGTCATGCTTCTCCCAAGACTGACGTCATGCCTACCCTGAGCTGCTCCTATATATATGAATACAGGACTAGCTCGGGACACTCTTATTTTTTACTTTCCTCTCTCCACACCTAGTCTCTATGACACACAGTGCCTTGGTATAGAGCTAGCTTGATCAGGTGGGCAGCATACACATTGTACATCACCATGCCAACATGTACCTGCCTAACACTACAATAAAGTGGATTCATCAACTGTACTCTCTGGACTCCTGAGTTGCTCATGTTCATGACTTGTAACGGTCCGTCGACAACACCTTGGTTGTTCAATAATTTGTCCTTATGTTTGGCAGTATGTCTGCGACAGGCGGTGACAAGCCACCCAATGATGGAGTTGATGACCAGAAGAAAAAGAAGAAGGTCCCCATGACCCCGGCCGAGCGGGCAGCAAAGCATCGTGCCAAAGTGAGAGCCGAGAAAGGGGAAGTGCAGGATAAGGCTGATGAAGCGAAAAGGCAGAAGGACCTGCGTGAATGACTGAAGAAGGAGGGCGATACCAACACCGCCAAGAAGAGGGCACAGGCCGCCCTCCGTCAAAAGACCAAGTACTGGCTTGAAAGGGTAACTATTTGTTTATATTTCCCTAATCTGCAACATTTGTATCTGTTGTTATCTGATATAACTATTACAATTTATGTTGACATTATTATTATAGATAGGATATTAAAGTTGTGTTACCTGTCTATCCCGGAAAAACTGACATGGGAAATGCGTATTACTCATTAGTCTCACAATGTACATGCAGTAGCTAGAGGTAGTGCAAACTGATGGGTTCCCCTGAGTTTGAATAGATATGTTGTGACTGTGGATACCTTACGGTGTTTGAGGTATAACCTCATGGCCAACGAAGCTTTCACTTCATATGTATTGGAACCTCTCAGACTTGTGTTTCTTCAATTTGCTACTATATACCCTTTATGTAATGTGAGATTAAGAAGGTAATAAGTATATAAATTCCTTGATTGAATATTTTTAAAGTTCAATAGCAATGCGGGTATGTCATTTGCTATCATTGCATTCATTTTGTATTCAATGCTACTTTTCCATTTCAGGGGGTGGTTACCCTTCCTGGCACTGAGGGCACCTACGCAGGACCAGTGACACCTGCCACTAACCCTGGAGAGGGCTCCTCCACAGGACCAGCAGCAGAGGCACCTACTCCTCAGGCCATGGGGGTGAGTAAGACACCTGCAGGTAACGTGGGTAAAGGGAAGGGCCGTGGGAAGACGAGCGCCACGCCTGCGGGCCGACCCAGCCAAGGCCGGGGCTCCCGCATGCCTGTGGCGCTCTTCACCCACGGTTCTACCCGGCGCCCACGGTTCCAGCAGGTGTCGAGCACCCACAAGGAAAAGGACACTACTGGTGTAAGTGAGAATTAAGACAGCCTTCAATGATTGATATGCGTTATCATTTATTAAATAAGGATGCTTTGTCATTTTAAAGGATTCATGTTCATTCAACTTCATGATGAAACTAAATATTCCATAATCTATACATTTTTAAATGTTGTGATTTAAATGGCACAATTGATCTAAATGAATTCATGAAACTAGATATTCCATAACCTGTGTAGTTCAGGTGTATAAGCTATCCTAATGTATTTTTTTACATTTCAGGATACTCTGCAGAACCCATTACTCCTGTCATCAGAGGATGAGGAGGCACCCACGGTCCCCGCCGCAGCCAAGGCAGCAGACGCAGGTGTGGAGGATGAGGGCGCATGCGCCCGTACACGACCGGTCCGGCAGGCTGCAATCGCACCCCCCCCTCCCCCCGGGAACGGAGAAGCAGCGGCAGATCGACCGGCCAACGGCCACACGATGCCTCTCCTCCACCGCCTGACAACCTGCCCCTGATGGAGGAGATAGTGTAAGTATTATAAAATTGCCCTTGCTACATTGATGCATCATGCTGGTCTTATGGGATTGATGCACCAATGAAGTGCTGGCATTATAATATATTTTAAATCAAAATTGTGCATTTCTGACTTATCCACCTTTGAGAATGACAAAATGACACCTGGGATGGGGAAAATTTAGTAAAGGTACGTGGTGAGGTAATTAAAGTTCAAAATTAGTTGAAACATAACCCTTGATAGACTGGGACTTTATACATTCAATTCACTTGCAGAGACTTAAAGAGCCTCAAGTTTAGATTTACGTCTGTATTGATGAACATAGGCCTACTCTCATTGAAATCGCATTGACACAAGGTCCCGTCCCCGAACGGTTGAGCAGTAAAGGGGGATTTGGCGTAGTACAGTAAAAGAGCGCCAGGGCTTGGCTGTAATCGGTATCATACGGACTTGCCCTTCATCCCCCGGCCCTCCACCCCGTACTGTACAACCCCAGGTGTACAGCAAAATGTTTCTTCAACGCCGACCGCTGCGCCTAGCACTCATCCAAAATGTATAACACTGTGCGAAAGACTGGCCTCTGCTGATTCAGAAAACGTAAAGTTTGTTGATCTACTCCCAGTAGAAGGGGTTGAAAGAATCATTTTTGACAAAGAAAATAGGGGATTTTTTCACCTGTTGTCCCAGTTGACAACTGAGCCTTGTTTTGGTATTCTAGTTCACAGTTCACCACACGGTGCAGCACCAGCAGGGTTGGCAAATTGACAGCCCGCCATCCGCAGCTTAAACTATGTCGTCCCCTGTTCTGTCGCCCATAGTATGCCGTGGCCGAGCGGTCTACGCATTCGCATTCAAATCCGCAGGCTGGAGGCATAGGTTGTTGTATACGATTCCATGATTTCATAATTTTGCCAGTGGCAATTTTGTGACAATCGCACACAATAGAAATGTAATTCAAGCACCAAAAGAAGAGAGCTTTATGATATCTTTCCTTATAGCTTTCTACCTCTTCTACTGGGATCAGAACAACAGACTTTACATTTTCTAAATCAGCAGAAGCCAGTCTTTTGCACAGTGCTATTCATTTGACGCTACGATGATAACTTTTTGTCGCGGCCAGCTGACCTGTCAAAATGCATCTTGCTTCAGCCTGGTTTTACTATAGGTAATATCAATTTAATGTAAGATTTATGATAAAAGTAGGGGTCGTGGGAAAGCCTCTGGTTTTTAAATTTTGTTCTATCACAAAAAAAATGTCAACATATCATGTCGAGATAGCTGGCACTTCCCTCACTTCTTCACAGCCTGAAAATTTTGCTTCATCTGGTACCCCAAGGGTACCCCACTCTAAAGCAGTCACAAATTGAATATTTCTAACCAGCGATCTAGCAACCCATTTCTATATATAGTGTAACCAGAATGGCAGGATCCCCCACTTCAGGATGGTGACTGAACAAGGATCCCACATCCCAGGAGCAGAAGGTGTATGAACCAGGAAGGTGTCTGTATTGTCTAATTCTCATGATCTTGTATGGGCACGGTTTATAATAAGCATCACATAGGTACGAGTTGGGCAGTTCCCGAGTGGGGTGTACACTCGGGTCTGAGAACGGTTTGCTGGGGCGAGCGGTGGCAGCACTGCTCTCCGAGCTTCCTGTCACCACCCAACCTTAGGCTATATAAGGCCAGGTCGGTCGCTGCCGGAGGGAGAACCCTCATGGGCTCTGTACGATCAGTAAGCACTTCCCTCCTCTGGTTACGAGAACTTACATAGTAACTCATTGTCTGATTGTCCGAATACCCTGATATGAATACACTTGAACTTGGAAGCCCTTAGTTGGATTGTAAGCAGGATTCTGAATAAACCTCATTGCCTCTTCTGTACCAGAGATTGTTGTTTGGTAGTTCTTTCCGGATTAGACATACAAACCCCAAGTCAGAATACTCGACCATTACACTGGTGTCGTGACCAGGATTGGTTGAGTCATGGGGGTATTCCACCAAAACCGATGATATTGCCAGTCCGATTAGGGGTTTTCCTCATCCGTGATGGTCATCGTGTATGAATCTGGGATGAAGATTGTCGGCCCGATTTGCCCACAGGGACAATCGGATGCCCTTTTCAGCCCACTTTGGTCGCTCTTCCACCGAGGACAGGGTGATCACTGGATACCATCTGCGATAAAGGTGTTTTACTATATAATTTTTTTTAAGTCATAAAATGGGTGTCAGAAAACCAGCTGCTTCCTTGTAGTGCATAAGTATTAATGTCATAGGGTTTTCCTGTATAGCCTTTTATTGCTGACATTGTGTATGTGTATTATTAAGTGAAAATGTGATTTAGAACAACACTGTACTATTATATGCTCTAAAAATGAGAGAAGATTATAAACTTAATGAGTTCCTAAGACCTATGTATATAATGTGTAGTATTCACCAGGTGGCAGCACTACTGCAAAAGGGAATTATTATGAACCAATGAACAGTTGAATCAAATCAGTACTGCACTAGAAGAAAGAACTGGAGAACATAATGAAACGTCAGGACACTATCAGATAAAAATAGAGGCTGCTAAGAGTCTCTTGAATGACTTGAACAAACAGGTTCAAGTCCAGCAAGAAGTGTATGACAAAAACAAAGAAATTATCAGGAAACAAACAGAAGAGCATGTTCAGTTACGGGATCATCATATTCGGAAAAATGATAAGTTGATTAAGGACATTAAGGAGAATAATCAGGTTTTATATGAAGAACGAGAGGACCTGATTTACGAAATTACTCAGATACAATATCAGATGATAGGGATTGGGGGTGAAGGAAGTAAGGAAATGAAAAGCCTAGATGTAAGTAGTATCCTAAATGGGAATCAGGTTAAGGCAGCTGTCTGTTCGTCGACGCCTAAACCTATTCTGAAGAAAGGATATAGTCCCTTTGTGAACGACAAGGCGGACAGGAATGTGGTAGATGACCGGTATCAACCGGATAGAGATAGGAATGTCCGTTTGAGCGTAGGTCAGAAGGATACCAACTTTACGACGGATGGGGAGTATCAGTATATAGACACCAGGGGGCAACCTATGTCCTCGACGCGTGTCAATGATACCACACTAGGTGGCGTTGTGGGGGAGGTATATATGGAAGGTCAGAATCATGACCAGGGAAATTCTGTTGTTGGGGATTTTAAAGATGGAAATAAGCTTCAAGTGATTACTGTATATCGCCCACCATCTGGTAAAATGGACCCGTTTTTTGTACATATGTTAAAATTAATGAAGCATGCCGAGCATAACAAAAAAGAACAATGGCTTATGGGAGATATAAACATCAATACTTTGAGATAGAAGTTGCCAAGTGCTGTAAGGCTATTGGATTTGTGTCGCTTTGAGGGTTATCATAAATTGATACATCAGTGTACGAGACCCTATAAGAAAACTATATCATGTTTAGACAATATTTTGACAAACTATAATGATGATGTTACCTCAGGGGTTTTAAATTTTATGGTTAGTGATCATCTGCAGGGGTGTGAACTCGAAAAAGTGATTTAGGCTGAGGTTTTCGACATGTCTGATGTGGGGTGATATGGCCGAGTGCAGCGAGGCGACATTCCAAGGGGGGTCAGAGGGCATGCCCCCCCTGGAAAAATTGTAAGATCTATCAGTAAAATGGTGCATCGTAACACATTTTAAGTTAGAATTTGATAATCCAAAATACATACTTTTGCCTCACAAACTCTAAAATATTTCCTTACTGAACTTCAAAATTAAACATTGTCAGCTGTCATAGAATTCTACTTAAACTGCATTGTCATGATGAATAATAAAAACTACTTCTTTTGATTATATATTTTAATAGAAAAGGCACAAATATTTCATGTAATTCTGTTTTCATTGTTTTTTTTTCAGCAGTTCCACAGTTGATATTCATACAAATAGTGTGTTAGATAACTAACTGAACCACGCAGACGCAGAATGCATTTATAATCTGATGCTCTTAATCATATGCATTCAAGTGCATTTTGTTGTTTGAAAAAGTTCACACTTGTCCTTTAGAGCGTTTTCTGGTTGATGAGCTTAGTTAGATACATGAGATCAGTAGTTGAGTCCCCTCTTTTTTGTTTTCTTCTTAATGTCTTTAACCAGTTTTTCAAGGTGGGATCTTCTTAGCCGTTTACAGTTTTCCATTGTCTCATCATGCACCTTCCTTTTTGATGGCAACTTGCTGCTTGCTTGTGGGTTGACAGTCTTGTTTTTGTATGCCTTTAGCATGTTCATTTTCAGCTTGCGATTAGGATGGTCCAGGTGTGGTTCTGCCTTCTTGAACAGATAGACAGCTGGGTCCACCCTCCCATTTCCCTTAAAAGAATCGAGTTTGTACCTAACTGTCTGGATTGCAGCATATGTCTCCACAGCAGTTGCAAAAGTCCGAGTACTCATCAGGTCTTTCATGATGTTGAAGGAACCTTCTACCAGGGGACCATGAAAGCACGATGCTAGGGCCAGTGCCATCTTGCAGAGGTTGGGATACATTTTCCTGTCAGTGACCAGCATCCACCACTGAACCATGGTCATTTCACCATGATCTGGGAGGCTGTCATCAGTTTGGTAGCGGCGGACTTCCTTTGAGTACTCATCTTCATCTATCTTCTTTACAACATTCAATACCACCTTTGGAAGATAGAGCATTGACTTCAGTGTTCTAGTCTTCCCTCGAGCACCCGGGTCCAATGCTGTGGCAGCCTGTAGAACATCATTGGTGAGGGGCATTTTTGACAACAAGGTTTTCCCCCCAGCTGCATAAGCCTTCTGTGCTTTCTCAAGGAAATCCTCGATGACTAGTTGGTCACAGGCCTTTGTTCTTGATTGAATGATTTTCTCTGCTGTGCCCAGAAACATAAAGCTTCTTTCTAGGAATATGCTACGTTTTGAGAAATCCAGGGCCTTCAGTTCCTCTGCAGTCTTATGGCGAACCTTTTCTGGTTTGACGAAGCTACCAAGGTAACCGAGAATCAGTTCCTTCTGCTTTAATGCAAGAAGGTGAATGGATGGCTCTTTTGTCTGAAAGAGAACAACAAAACGTTTGATCTGTTCCAGTGCAGCAATGTAGAAATTCAGGATGAGCTGAGTCATTAGCCTTTCAGTGAAGAGAAGTTTCACAATCTTTTCTTTTCTTTTCTCCCCCTCTGAGGTGTGGCGTTTCTTCTGAAGTGCCTGCATAATTCCATCAATGTTCTCTAGGTCTTCAGTTGAGGCACCCACTAAGCATTGGTCCTTGATATGGCGGAACTGAATCTTTTGTTGAGTTGTCAGGAAACTGAAGTAGAAAACTGTCAGCGCCTTCCATAGTCTGACAGTATCAACTGCTACAGAGTATGCAGAGAGAAATCTGTGCCTAAGGAAACGTTCAGGCACAGTGTATTTGATCCCTATGAAGCTGCACACTTTCTCCAGATAATCCCTTGCATCTGGTGACCAGTGGAAGTCAGTGTGGATATTAACAAATAGTCTCTCAACGTGATTCTCAAAGGGCACTGCAAAGTCCTTGGCAGCATTGTGAGCATGGTGGATGCTATCACCATCAATGTCAAGAAGATGTGGTGCCTTTTCTTTTCTCAATCTTACCTCAAGGCCAGATTTACATACACGCATAACATGACATGAGTCAAGCAATACACTGGTCAGATTCTCAAAAGGTATTCCCCTTTTCTCCAAAACACTAGTTACAGCATTGAAAACTGCTTCAGAGGTCATTTTCTTCATACTGATACTTTCGAGATGTAGAACCTGCATAGTTTTTTCAGAGGGATCTGCAAACTGAACCAATATCGTCAATACTTTGTGCAAATTATCACTGAAGGCCTCATCAATATTCAGACTGAAAAACTGGTCCTGCAGTTTATCATTGACCTCATCCTGGAAAGTTTTTGCTAGACCCTCTCGCATTTTATAGGAAGCTGTCGTTCTATCCATGGTCAACTTGGCAAGTGCCTTTCTGTCATGGGCTAAGCCTTTCAATAGGTCTATGAGTGACGGAACAAGTGAGAAGCTCAGATTATGGCCTGCAATGAAGGCTAGCAACATTGCTTCCTGGTTAGCAAACCTGTCCGGCATTGGTACCAGTGTGCGGTGTGTACTGGGAAGACGTGCAGGTGTTGCCACAACAATGCGATCTGGGTTTAACCCATATGGTACCTCATCCATTGCAGGCCCAGCTCCTGTAAAGTAGAAGAAAATTACATTTTAGCCAATAACATCCCAATAATATCCCTGTAAGATAATCAACTTTTTCCACCACCTTGATAAATCATCACACTATGTATGAAAAATCACCACCACCTATTCATCACTACCAATCATCATTACCGCCACCTTTAAGTGAACTCATTACCTTCTCTTCATGTCACTCCAGACTGTAATAGAACCCAAGTGAGAAAGAATTTACATATGGTAAAAAAAAACTTTAATTCAGCAGATCAAATCATAATGGTCACTGTTGGTGGCAGGGGGGTCTAAATAATTATAACAATAATATGTACCAAAACTGTAACATGGCATCTTTGGGGCTGCATGAAATAAACTGATCAGATTGAAAAATAGTGTGCTCATACCTGGTATGGTCCCATTTCTCGCTGGGACTGGTTTTCTATGCTTTTGTGTGTTGATGTGATTGATTAGAGCTGGTACACCCTTGTAGCCATAGACTAGCTCCTTTCTACACTTGCAGCAGTAGGCTTTCCCACATGCATTTAGTTTCCGCATATATAGGCCAATGTTTTCTGGGGGTATCTCTGGTGATCCTTTCTGTAATAATTAAAGAAAATCAATGTGGGGGTAAGATATGTGTGCTGTTTATAGCTTTATCCAAGGTTGGAGCTGTGGTTTATAAGTGAGTGAGGCTTATAATAAGGGGGTTTACAGTATCTCATTATATCAATATGTTTGCTGATTGGATAACAAAGTTTATGATTTTCTGATGCAGTCCCACGTCTGTAGCAATAGTTACATATCAGTAGGCATGGGCTGAGAGAATTTAAACAAAAGATTGTGAATGCAATTAATGAAAGGCCCCTACATGTACTATGTATTATATAGCTGCTTACCTTGACAACTGCCATTTCAACCCATTCCCAAAGCCATTTGTTGGGAACTCCTTTATCTATTTCTTCTACAGACAACTCCTTGCCTCGTTGAACTATATCATTTCTGTGGCAAGCCATCTTAAAGAAAAGTAAATAATAAACATATCAATAACGCATGAATAATATATTCAATCATATTCAAAGTTTAGTACTCGAAGGTTTAAAGTTGAGGCTTGTCTGATATATTGTACAACATAGCCTGACAATTGGGTAGTGAGATATTGTGAGGTAGACCTATAAAAAAAACCTCCCCAGATTCTTTTTGGTACTAAGCCTATAGTTAAATTTTTGATCTCTGATTTCGCTGAGGGGTAGCCCGATATCACACCTTTAAAATGAGACCCTAAGCTCTCAGATATTCTTAGTATTAGTGACAGAAATCGTCGATTTTTCGTCAACAAGAAAATCGGGAGTGCCCACAGAGGCCTCTGACAGAGACTCTGATCTTGCGAAGAATAGGCAAACTCTTGGCAGTAACTTAAGTTTGCCATGGGCGATAATAGGGGATGTTGATGGAAACGATTTTTTAGTCGCTTTTTAGATTACTTTTTACAAGATTACATGTACTGTGCAAAGGTATATATCTCCTGCATACATGAAACATTAGTCTGCATACATCATGATAATTTACTTACCTTTCCAGAGATGGCAAAGGACCATGCAGATGATCGTCATGTGTACATGTGCTTTCTGCCAAGGGCGGAAGTGGAACTCTCTTGTGTCTGTGGTACAAAACCCTACATTTGCTGGTACCCGTTTTGTACCAGTGCTTGTATGTACAGCACAGTGAATCTATTATGTGGAATGTTGGTAACCAGTGAGTAAGTCGAAACCCAAAGCAAAACAAAAAGGAAAACGTTCTACCTGAATGTAGATTTATCTGTGTGAAAACGTGACTTTGTTGTCACTTTCGGCCTTTTCTGACTGATGACTCACCAACCCCCCCCCCCCCCCATATGGGGTAATATTTTTTCTCAACGGTTCTGGACGAATCTCAAAAACAGCCTTGGCAAAAACAAAAAAGGCGGATTTCCGCCTTTCGGCGGAGATTTCACACCCCTGCATCTGCCTGTGTTTATTGTCAAATGTAAAATGAAAATTACATATACAAAGAAAATAATGTATATACGTAGGTACAAGGATTTCAATGAGAATCTTTTTAAAGATTGGTTATGTGAACTTGATTGGGAATGGTTTTATTCCTGCTCTGATCCTGAAGAAGGCTGGAGGATGATTCAAGCTCATATTGAAGACTTCCTAGATACCTACTGTCCATGGGTGAGAGTAGAATATGTAGACAGACGGCATAGGTGGATGACCCCTGAAATAATGAGCCTTATTTATGAAAGAGAAAATAATGTTGATTTGTTTCTAAAGACTAGAGATGAACACTACCTAATTGTAGCTAGGTCTCTACGGTGTAGAATCAATAGGGCTATAAAGTACCCGCAAGCAGATCAGTCTAAGCTAGCTTTGGAGGATTGTAAAAATAATCCAAAGAAATTTTGGAGAACTGTGAATGGTATATTGAAACCTGAAGTTGATGTTGAACCACCTGAATTGATTGATGATAATGATATAATTATATCACAGCAAGAATCTGTAGATTACATGAATACGTATTTTTCTAGTATTGGTAAGCAGCTATCTAATGATATGACTGTACAAGGTTATCCTGAACGTGTTGTTTTCAAGGAACCAGAGGATGCAGTTGTACCTAAGCTTAAAGTTGAAAAGGAGCTTGTTTCAATCTACATTGTTCATAAAACATCGGGTATAATGGGCATCAGATGTGATATTTTAAAGGTGGCTTTGAAATTTCTTTTAACACCAATGACTTGGCTGTATCAGTTAAGTTTTGATTCAGGGATCTTTCCTGATATCTGGAAAATTGCAAGGGTAAGTCCTATTCCAAAGGATGGAAATAAACTAATCAAAAACTGGAGGCCTATCTCTCTCCTCCCGGTGCCAGGAAAGATTGCTGAAAAAATTATGCATGGTCATATGACAGATGTTACTAATAGAGCTGGTACAATGTCAGTGTGTCAATATGGTTACAGACAGGGTTTAGGAACAGGAGACGCTATATTTGCCTTTTTAAACAAGTTGTATGAAAATAGAGATAGAGGACACTTATCTTGTGCCAGTTATATTGACCTTAGAAAGGCATTCGACTCTGTGCATCATTTATATCTTATTGAAACTCCGGGGGAATTGGGACTGGATGATTGTAACCTCAATTGGTTAATGAGCTATTTGACGGGAAAAAGTCAATTTACAAAAATGGGAAACTATACATCGCAAGTAATGCCAGTTCGTTTTGGAGTCCCACAAGGGTCCGTGTTAGGACCTCTGTTATTTATTCTTTTTGTAAACAATATTGGCACTGTGCTATAGAATTGTGATTTTTATATGTATGCTGACGATCTAGTTTTACTAACTTCTGGTTGCAGAGCTGATAGGGCCCAAGGAAAAATGCAGAGTGCTTTGGATAGTATACTGTCCTGGTTTATATCAGAAAGATTGACGATAAATATTGATAAGTCCAAAGTGGTCTGGTATGGTAGTAGCCATAAGTTAAAGAGGATGAAAGTACCTTCACTTAGAATTGGTACTACTGAATTAGAGGTGATTGAAAACTATTGTTACCTAGGCCTAAAAATAGATAAGACCTTGAGCTTTAATAGTGCATTGAAGGATCTCAATTCTAAAGTAAGTCATAGACTGTTCAGATTTGGTAAACTGAGGCACAATTTGACTGAAAATGTGGCTCTTACTGTCTATAAAACTACTATTATGTCATTATTTGATTATGCTAGTTTTGTATTTGATGGTGCAAATGAGGATTGTCTCAAAAAGTTGGATCGGCTTCAGCTGAGAGGTCTGAAGATTGTTTTTAGGGGTAGGAATTTGTCTGAGGCTGAGATGTATAAATTGGCTGATATACCAACTTTAATGAGGAGAAGGGAGGTAATGCTACTGTGTTACATGTTTAAACTTGCAAAGAATCCTGAATATCTAGAGAATGAACCAAGGCGTCCAGGTTTAAGATCGGATAACAATGTAAAGTTTAAAGAATACACTGCTCAAAATCGTGGTTATAATAAATCACCTGTGCATCGTGGTATAACCTTATGGAATAAGTTGGGGAGCTGGTATCAGCACAGTAAAGATAAGATTATATTTAAGAAGAGATTATCTGGCATAACTGACCTGACTAAAGTCAGTAAGAATCCTGTTAACATGGATGATTGATATGTTGTTTTTGTTGTTGTTTTTTTTTCTTTTGAGGAGAGCTGTTGTAATGACTAAACTCCTTTCTGAGGGAGCTGTTGTAATGACTACCCTTTCCTGTAAAGTAGGAGCTGTTGTAATGACTACTCTTACTGGACACTGAGTATGTTGCCTAATCTTGGAAATCTAGTAATGGTTGCGTTATCGTGTGCTGCAATGTCATTGTTTGTGGGAGCTGTTTTAAAGACTAGACCCATTGACAATCTTTATTGCTTATTTGCCAGAGTCACTTAATAACTACATACTTCATATCTTGCATTGTCTTACTCTCGTACTCTATACTAAATGTAATAAGTAATTATGCATGTGTTCGAGCCCGTTTATATCTTGTTATCCGCTGTGTCACTGTTGTGTGACCATAAAGTCCTATGGTAGTCTTGTATTTTTTGTACATAATACATATTTTCTTTACCTGTTTGACCTCATTTCATCATGTACATTAATAGATGTCATAATGTGAAAATAACTAGATTTGAAACAGATGAATTGGATGAGGAATCACCTTTATTGTCATTATCCACTTTCTGTTAAATTGTGTGGGACAATAACATTAATTTTCAAACCTCAAAAAGAAACCAAACCTATAAGATCTCTGGAGATTCAGGATTCAGTACAGCTGAAGAGAACAATAACACTCCGAAGCCTCAGTTGAATACGAATAAACCCATTCAGAATCAGCCATACCCAGGAACCAACCCGAATCCGGAAACTGAACCCGACTCGGAAACCAAACCCAATATGTATGGTAATAGTAACTGGGGCAATGGGAACAATTCTATTTTGGGATGCTTTGGACTGGTGGGGGTGATGGTAGGAAAAGTAAGGAGCAAAAGATCTTGGATTGGAGTTTGGAACAATGTACTAGGTTGATAAGTAAGGAAATTTCTGCTAAGAAAAATCAGATTGAAACTAAACCCTTCGACGGATCAGAACCCTGGAGGGATTGGTTTTCAGATTTTACTGATGATAGGGAGGTTGATGGTTACTCTGATGAGAAATCAGCTCCTATCCTAGTACGATGTCTTAAGAAGGGACCAGGAAGAATTGCTGTTGACCAATGGAGGGTCCAGTACCAAGGAAATGGGACGTATGCCTAGTTGGTAGAGTTATGTAGTGGATACTTCAGAGGTATAGTGTCTGAAGACCCCATGACTCAGTATAAGAAAAGAATTCAGAAAGCAGGGGAATCGGTATACGGACTGGAACTTCAGATCCTGTTACGGAAGGCTAGGCCTAACATAACCCTGGATGATGAATACACGAATATTGAGATGATCTCTCATTTCATTAAGGGGTTGAGAGAGAAGGATCATCAGGATTGTGCGTATAGGGCTTGGAAGCGTGGAGCCAGTATGAATACTCTGTTTGATGCGATTGAGGATTTGAATCTGAAAAAGACATTCCTTACCGCATATATGCCTCAGGAAAGTAGCAGTTCTGTAATGCCTACTTTGAAGCCGGTAGAGAAGGTTGTAGCTGCCCCTGTGTCTGAGGTAGAACATGAATATGAGGTCATTGAGTTTGAGGAGGAAGATGGCAGCATCTCTGCTGTTAGATCCCCTAAGGGAAATGGTAAGAAGTTTGTTTCGCGGCATAGTTTTACTACCCAGCCTAAGAAGGGAGAGTCGGAAGACAATAGAGAGAAACCTCCAGTACATAAGCAGGAGGATCAGAAGAAGGAGACCCGGGACTCTTCTCAGGATATGAAGCAAATGATGGAAAATATGATGAAGTCTTTTAGGGAGGAGTTGGAGAGTCACAGGTGGGAAAGACCTCGGTTTGACAAATCTAGGGTAAGATGTTATAGGTGTCATATCGCCTATGATTGCCAAGCGTCTGAACCCGTGACTCGAAGTGTTTCAGGAATTGAAGAAGTAATTGACAATTCGGAAAATTAGAGAGGGTTGAGATTGTGGCTGTAGACTCAACCCGTAGAAGTAATGTAAGCCAAAGTACTGTCACCAGTGAGTCGTCGGAAGGGTCCGAAATGAGTACATCTGGCAGGGCAAGTGAGGAGGCTGATCACCTCTCCCTTCCCGGGGCCAGGGAACCTAGTGAGTCAGTTAATCAGAGGATTGAGAGTGCACCAATTACCACTAGGGAAGAGGAAGGGCTGTGGGTTTCTGAACTCACTCATGTATGTGTGGCACACCTTCCCCCAGATCATCCTTGTTTGAGACATATAAGACAACGAGGGTTGGATCTTGGCATTTCGGAAGATTTCGATCTGTTTACTGGGAACTCATCTCCATTGGGAGGTAGGAGATGGTATGTGCCTGTTACGATTCAGGGTAGGACTGGAGAATTCTTGGTCGATACGGGGGCTAGTCACTCGTTGGTTTCCAAACGATTCCTCAGCCAGTTGCCGAATAAGACTGAGAACCTCATAACGGGGGTAAAGGCTTGCATGGCAGACGGATCAGATATGCAGGTTGTTGGTAAGGCATTTATGAAGGCAGAGATTGGAGAACGAGAATCCGTTATATGTCCAATTATAGCAGAGGTTAAGGATGATGGTATACTCGGATTGGATTTTGCTAGTCTCTTCGAGGCTGAGTTGAACCCAAGTTAGGGTATTTTGAGTGTCAGGAAACCGTATGACATCCAGGTTGTATGCCTGCTCCGACAGATCAGTTCAGTGGCTAGTGTGGTAGACACAGTTAAGATCCCTCTGGGTGTCTCCTGTGATGTGTTGTGTACCACTAAAAGGGCTCTGAAGGGACAGGAGAGTTTGTTTGAACCGGATACTGCCCACCTGGTGAGTATTGGATTGGAATCTGTAGATACTTTGGTAGGGAACCCGTTCTGGAATGTGCTACCCATGATGAATCGGGGAGGTGAAACTATGTACCTCAAGAAAGGTTCTGAAATAGGAGCATTAACTCTGCTAAACGCGGTAAAGGATTCACCTAGTAAGCCTGATGAGGAAATGATTCCATCAGGGAAGGTGAAACTGAATGAACAGCTGGATAAGATAAGGATTCTTCTTTGGAAAATGGTTATCAGGAAATGGAAGTACGGAATCTGTTACGAAAGTATGAGGAGGCATTTGGTTACTCAGGTGGACCCCTAGGTCGGAATGATAAGGTCTTGCACCATATCAACACTGGAGATGCTGAACCCTTTAAGATTCCGTATAGACGTGTACCTCTGAAGAAAAAGATTATTTGTGAAAATGAGATTTTTGATCAGTTGGAAAAGGGGGTGATAGTACCTAGTACTAGTCCCTGGTCCAGCCCATGGTGATGACTACTAAAAAAAATGGTAGCATCCGTTTCTGTGTGGATTATAGGAAGTTGAATGGTATGACTAAGAAGAATTCATATCCTCTCCCCAGGGTTGATGAAACTTTGGATACCTTGGGTGGAAAAAATTGGTTCTCTACTCTGGATTTCCAATCCGGGTATTGGCAGATTGGGATGAACCCTAGTGACATTGAGAAAACTGCGTTCTCTAGTCATCTAGGATTATTTGAATACAAGGTTATGCCATTTGGTCTCTGTAATGCACCCGCAACGTTTGAAGCTATGATGGAAACTCTTTTGAGTGATCTGTTATGGAAGAAATGTTTGGTGTATTTTGATGACGTAATTGTGTTTGGTAAAACGTCAATGTTTGTATAACTTGGAAGTAGTGATAAAGAGACTTGTTTCCAATGGATTACGTCTGAAGGCTAAGAAGTGCGAATTGTTTAAGAAATCTATTACGTACTTGGGAAGGATAATATCCCCAGAGGGTATTAAAGCTGATCCTGAAAAGGTGGGAGTGTGCAGAATTGGGAAAGACCAGTGACTGCTAAGCAGATCAGGTCGTTTCTAGGATTTTGTAGCTATTATAGGGATTTCATTCCGGGTTACTCACGAGTGAGTTTTCCCCTACAAAGCATTGCGCATTGGACACCTGGAAGGGCTAAGGAACCCTTTCCATGGGGTAAAGATCAGGAGGATGCATTCATTAAGTTGAAAGCTCTATTTACGGATACTCCGGTGTTAAATTACCCCAATGCAACGGGGCACTTTATTTTAGATACGGATGCTAGCAACGGTAGCATTGCAGCAGCACTTTCCCAGGTCCAGGATGGTGTGGAAGTTCCGATGGCATTTGCTAGCAATACTCTGAATAAAGCTCAGAAGAATTACTGCACCACTAAGAGGGAACTTTTAGCTGTTGTGGTTTATATGAAGAAATTTAGACATTTTCTGTGGGGTACGGATTTGACGTTGAGGACCGATCATTCATCACTCTGTTGGTTACTCAATTTTAAGGATGCTGAAGGAATGATGGGAAGATGGTTGGCCCACCTTTCAGAATTCGGATTGGAGAATAGTCAGGTACAGCATAGGTCAGGAAATAAGCACACTAATGCGGATGCTCTATCCAGGAGACCAATTAAGAAGTGCAATCGGGAGGATTGTGATGATTGTGGACTACATAACGCAGTCATTGCGAATGTAAGAATGCCGTATAGGGATCATCCTGAAACCCTAATCAAATGGTCGCCCAAGACTATTCATCAGTTTCAGAATAAAGATTCCATTACTAGGAAACTCCTGGAAACAGTTCCACTTGGGATAAAGCCCATGAGACCTGCTATCAGTATAGAGAATAGGGAGATGAGAAGATTCCTAGCTCAGTGGACCGAGTTAGAAGTTAGAGATGGAATTTTATGTAGGTGGAAGATAAGTCCAACTAATAAGATTCTTCAGATTGTCATTCCGAGTGCTATGCGTCGGGATATTATGTATTATTGCCATGGCCATGTGACAAGTTGTCATTTTGGGAAGAATAGATCTCTGGAAAGACTTTCCAGGAGATACTATTGGCCGGGGATGAGTGGGGATCTACTTAGATGGATTGCCACTTGTCCTGATTGTTGTAAGAAGAAACCTAGTGAAGGAATAGGAAAAAATCCCTTAATTCAGGAGTTGTTTGGAGTATGATTTGCCAGAATTGCAATTGATATTATTAGTGGGTTCACTACAACCCCTAGAGATAACACTTGTATGATGGTAGTTTGTGATTATTATACAAAGTATACAAAGGTGTTCCCTTTGAAAAATCATAAGGCTGTTACTTGTGCGGAAGCATTTGTAAGAGGCTAGGTGTTGCAGTTTGGGGTACCCCTTATGCTTCACAGTGATCAGGGAAGGGAGTTTGAATTGGAATTGTTTCAGGAAATGTGTAATTACCTGGCTATCTGTAAGACACATACGAATCTGTATCGTCCTCAGTCGGATGGCTTGGTAGAGAGGTTCAACAGGACCTTGTTGCAAGTTCTGAAACCATTAGTAAATAAGTATCAGGATGATTGGGATGTTCAGTGTGATTTTGTAGTGCATGCGTATAATAGTACTGTGCATGCTTCTACTAATTGCACGTCAAATATGTTGGTTTATGGTGAGGATATTATCATGCCAGCAGACTTGGTATTTGGTGTGATCGGAATAAGTCCTGAAACTCCATGTTCTATAATGTTTGTGGAGTCACTGAGGGATAACTTTAAGAAGGCTTATTAACTCGTTCGGAATCAGTTGGAAAAATCAGCAAAATGGCAAAAGGTGGGTTACGACACTGGGTTGAAACCTAGGTTTTTCAGGGTAGGTGATAGAGTCTTACGATTCTATAAACCCCTTGATAATCTGAAAGTGGTTTCCAGTTGGGATGGCCCACATGTCATAACACAGATTATTTCTGAAACTAGCTGTTTTATAAAAGATCTGAATGGTCATGTGAGAAGGTGTCATGTGGAAGTATTAAGACCCTATAGGGGTAGGAAATTAGCAGAAGAAGTGTATGGACTAGGTCCAAATATTATGGAGTTACCTGAGATCGTAGACTTACCTGAATCGGCTGAGGATGAAGACTCGGGAACGGTTCCGGATGAGAAGGTGATATCTAAAAAGATAAAGAAGAAACCATGGAAGTTGCCTATTATAGGTAATCGGAAGAAAAGAAGGAGGAAGAAGAATGTGGTGAAAGTGATTGAGAAGGGTGTTAAGAATAAAAAAGTCTCGGCAGGAGTTGGAAAGACAAAGCAATCCGGGAACAGAGGGACTAGGTCAGCTCCAGGGAACGAAGCCGCGTGTCCCAATGCTAAGATTATAACTGAGAAGGAGGGCGTGCGCCGTAGTGCTAAGATCGCACAGAGAAGCAGTGTTACCTAATAAAGCCTTATCTGAAGCTCTAGGAAGTATTGAATCCTGTACACAACGATGTATTGTCCTGTACGATGTTTGTATGTCTATATGTATGTATTGTTACGTGTTATGACAGTAGCGGTGTCAACTGGGTTGACAGCATATTCAGAATGCGAACACGTGTAGGCGGAATCGCTCGACCCTGCTCTATTGTCTGCAACTTGATGGTTCCCGTGGGTGATGGACGGAAGTATCCGACGTATCAGTATAATACTATACGAAGTCAACATAGATACTCCTGAAGAGATTATGTTGAGAAGTGATGATATGACTTTGATAGAGTGTTTTGTTTACGAGCGTGCGAGCACGTGTCGTGTGACCTCATTTTTAAAACGAGGCCAAGACGGGTATGTGACCTTTGACCCCAATTAGGGTTCTCGCGGAAAAGTTTGCCATCTTGTCAAATCAGGCGTGGTGACAGGTAACGGCTGCACGCTTGGGAAGCGAATTTGCGCAGAGAAAGGCAATCAGGAAGTACGAAAATCTGTCCATTTGGTTGGTAAGCGAAACTGTTGTACCTTTGGGTATTGTGGGTTCTGGTTTTGGTCGGGATGACTCAGAATGTGTTGTCTGAAGACGTTAAGATGGAGGTTGAGAAGCAGGTCAGTCCGGTCAACTCTGAAGACGAACGCTTGTTGGAAGATACATCTGCGGCTAGCAATTTGGTTAAGAATATGAGTTCAGATGATGTTAAGATGGAGATTGATATGGAAACTACGGAGAATCCCACTTCTGCAGAAAGTGTGGTTCGAGTAGAATCGAGTCGGAAAGGGGATTCTCAGGAACCCATTCCAGATGTCATACTTGGAAGCGAAGATGGTGCGGCAGCATCGCGGTCGGAAGAGGATGGCCTCCCCTGTACTTTAGATGCCCGGGAAAGTCGGGGTGTAGTCAACTATGAGACGGGAATCATACGTTGGCCCAACGGTGACACTATCTATATCAAAGAAGATAGGGTGTGGGATAAGAAGTTGGAAAAAACGCATAAACTCAATAGGAGATGGAGTCAGATGATTAAGGAAATGACCCCGGAAGGTGTGGTATATCCGGATTTGTGGCGTCAGAATTACATGGACATGGCCACCGGTATGTATATGTGTGCTAGCTTCTACCAGTTGGTGGTACATGTTAAGAATAAATGGGATAGCGAGCACCCGGATCGGGATCCAGGTCAGACTTTGTTTCAGTTTGGTGGGAATCCGTGGGTTAAGGAGACTCCAAGGACTCTGAACGAATTAGTCAAACAGGATATGGCCCATACCGGACGCATGACAACTAGGTCTGCATCCCAGGTCCTTAATCCCTCATTATGTAATTTGGAAGAACAAGAGTTGGTTAAGGAGGAGACTAGGATTCAGAATGAGGCTGTCAGGGATGAGGAGCTAATCAGAAAACAGGAGTGGCAGGATCAGATTATCCTGAAACAGAAATCGGAATTAGCTGCCATTCAAATGGATGAAGCAAATAAGGCAGACATGGCCCGTATTAAAGTTGCTCAGACTCTGACAACACATGGTGCAAGTAAGAACGCTATGGAGGAAGGGTTTGAAACCAAAATCACGAAGAGAGCTCAGGATCTACTTACAAGGAATGTACGTATTCCGTGGAATTCAACGTCCGGCCCCAGTCAAAATATCTGGTATGAGTTTGGAAGGAGGACGCAGTGACAGGTACCATCCTAGAGCGTCTATTTCGGGTCAGGAGCAAGGTCGGAAGAATTCGAATTCCGGTATGGAACAGAGATCACCTTTGGGATCTCTGCAGGGTGCAGCCCCACCCAGATTTGATGAGAAAAGTAGGAAGGACTTTCCAACTCTGGGGACACCCGGAAAAGAAAGTTAGTGTCTGGACAGGTACGGTAGAGCTAAGAGAGAGACAGCCCCAGTGGCTAGTCCTTCTGATGAGTTTAAGGTTCCCCAGGATGTCAGATATAAGGATTTGACACAATCTGGATCGTTAAGTTCTCCTACTGATTCAGGTTCGAGGAGACGGAAACATGTTTCCAAATCCTTACGGTCTGAATCAGAGGAGGAACCAACGCCAGTCAGAAGACCACCTACTAGGGATGCTGTCTCGTACCCCTTTGATCGGATGAGTGATAAATCATTCAAAGTTCAGGAGAGTTTGGTTCGGGAGTGGCAGAAGATACATGAGGAGATGACAGTCTCGTATCTGAACAATGTGGTGTACTCAGTTGTACAACTGACTCAGAACGTTCAGAGTTTGGAAATAACCAGATTGGAGAAGGATAAGAAGGAGGAATTTGATCGTAAGTTGAAGGAAATGCTGAATAAGGAGAAAAAGGCAAATAAGAACAATGATTTTTGGAAGATGGAAGTAGCCAGAGCTAGATCAGGAACGGATACATTAAGTATGCGGTTTATGAACACCTTTGGAAGGCCCATGGCAAGTTGGAATGGAACCAGACGCCATGCTAAGTATCTGTTGGATAAACATATTGCTGAGTACGGTCTGGAACCAGAACCAGAAACACCTTATTCAGATGAAGAGAGTATGGAAGATTAGGTTATGGGAAATGTTAAGATGTATGAATTCAGTACCTACCTGGAGGAGACGAGACGTGTTCCCGAATGTGCTGATGCCGAGTGACCCTATCCTGAATGGGTTTACTCCTACACCATGATCGCTGACAATGGATTCCGTGACTGTGGGATCTGTGGTAGCTGATCTGATGTGTAGTGACTACGTGTGATGTGATGATATACCAATACATCAATCTACAGATGTTTGAACTTTTTGCTAAAGCACATGATATGAGTGCTGAAGCATACATGGCGACCATTGGATACTTTAATAACAATCAGGACACCATCAGTTTATAACCAGCGGTGATTACGAATGCTGGAATATGAACAATATCTACAGAGTGAGCTGTTTCTATACATACAAGTCAAGTCTTGCTACTAGGATTACGTAAATGGACATTACAACTCCAGTTCCTGATAGAGTGAGTATTGGATTATACGTTTACACAGCTACCCTGCTACCATCGTCGGAAGGAAGACTCGGAACACCACATCGGGATATAGACTCTATGAACAATTTTCATATTGTTCTGATATATATAGATTCAGGTTGTAATACTGTGTGTGTTCATATTTTTTTCTTTCCGGTTCAGTAAGAAAATTATTAAGGACCTTACATGTATTTATATATATATATATAATGTATAGTAGATGTACTATAGTCTGTACAGTAAATTATTTTTTTTAATAAAAAATTTACAAGGTCTAGGGGTAACATAATTATCAGGTTCTCAGATCACTACTATTACGCGTAGTATGTATTTGAAATTATGCAGGGCCAATGTGAAAACATTGATATCGATTCGGAATACTTCTAAGTATCTTTCAGGTTGTTATGTAAAATAACCTTAATTTCTGTATTCCCGAATATTGTTATTTGGGTTTAATGTGTTCTATGAGAACACTAATTGTGAGTCAGATAGATAAGTATTCAGTATCTGGTTAGATGTAACATGATTACTATATCCATTTGGTTGTTGGTATACATCTAATATAATTATTGCTAGATTGGTAACCAGGCAACTCGTACGCTAGCCATGTGCCCTAGTTGGTATAATTGTGTTAATACTATAACTTAGTTACTACCCAGTTGTGTAGCACCTTGTCATAGTCTTGGTGGGGGTAGTGTAGGGGCACGGTTTATAATAAGCGTCACATAGGTACGAGTTGGGCAGTTCCCGAGTGGGGTGTACACTCGGGTATGAGAACGGTATGCTGGGGCGAGCGGTGGCAGCACTGCTCTCTGAGCTTCCTGCCTTAGACTCGAGAGGTCACCACCCAACCTTAGGCTATATAAGGCCAGGTCGGTCGGTCACTGCGGGAGGGAGAACCCTCAAGGGTTCTGTATGATCAGTAAGCACTTCCCTCCTCTGGTTACGAGAATTTACATAGTAACTCATTGTCTGATTGTCGGAATACCCTGATATGAATACACTTGAACTCGGAAGCCCTTAGTTGGATTGTAAGCAGGATTCTGAATAAACCTTGGTGCCTCTTCTGTACCTGAGATTGTTGTTTAGTAGTTCTTTCCGGATTAGACATACGAACCCCAAGTCAGAATACTTGACCATTACAATCTTAATGGGACAGGTCTTATTTAGTTCTGTGTGCATACTTGCACACATGATATCCGAGCATGTTGTCAAGGGACCGTTACAAGTGGTGAAGTGATTATACTCGGAATCCAGAGAAGTTCATTTGATCCTTTTATTGTGTAGCTGACATGAGTGTTTCATAAAGATGGTAACAATGATAACACTCGCCAATATCCAAGCTCTGCCCCTGATCCTATAGCTCAACCTGTCGTAGGTTCTAGGTATAGGTGTAAGGTGTAAGTTGGGAGAGATGATTGGGAGCTGCTCAAGCTGCCTTTTATACTAAGGGCCTGAGCAGCTCACAGTATTGTGAAATATTCTATACACGTGGTTCAATAAAATAGAGACACGCGTCATGGAGACAGATTGCCACCTGTGGGTGAGTCGTGTTAATGAGAATTGAGAGGAGATTGTGAAATATCCTCCCATTCCAAATATGGCACCACGGGTGTATCGCACTTCCTCCAGCAGGGCTTTGTGGGTGTAGATAAGGTGGAATGTTATTACATCCGTCACAGAGTCTCATGGAGGAAGTGTATTCATGATAACTTATGGATCCTGGTTCCTGTTGGGGAATACAGGAGGTTGTTGAGTGTGGATCGTGAGCAGAGCTTAGGTTTTATATGGCGAAGAAATTAGTAAATATGAAAAATAATTATAATACCCAGACTAGTCCATTGACAAATCCCCACATTCCTACTCGTCTCTGCACGAGTGTAAAGGGAGAAAAATAAGTAGAAAAATAAGGCTTTGCCAAGTCCATTGACAATTATGGGTATTATGATACAAATACAGGGTTTTTGTGAAAACCTGATGAGTTTGACATTATATGCGGTATAAAAATAAAATAGTTCCTTTATGGAATTACAAAAATACGGTGTGTGTGGATCAAGTGACTTAATCTATGTACAGGTTATAAATGCAGGGATATGTACAATGCTTATAATATATATGTATCCATTTGTCATTGTTGAAAAATGAAAATTTTTCTGGTTTAATGACAAGGTTGGTTTTATACATTAATATGCGATTAAACTGGTGAAAATTACCTAAGTTCGGTAATTCTTGGTACCTTAGGGTCAATAACCAACACAAGGGTAATAAGTTTTTGGCTCCACGCTACCAAGGTTTACAACCGAAGTTGTGTAGGGTTTGTTTACACAGTCGGATACGAGGTATAAGTCAAGGTGGTGTTCAGTGTTTGACAGAAACATGATAATTTCCACGAAAACATACGTAAATGGGATATATAAAACTTATTGCTATAGATAACTAATTTGACTAAAACTCATAAATACATGTCATAGCTGAGTTTGAAAAACAGTGGTGAAGGTGATGAAATTTGTAGCGCCTAGAGAGGCAAGCCATGAGGCCACTTTGGTCTGTCTCTTATAAAATTCATCAAAAGAAAAATCTTAAACTGATATATACATTGGCCTAAGGAAAACAGGCTTAAAGAATCCGGTGAAAAGGATTTGACATACAAAAAATTTTTTTTTGACATTTTCAGAAAGTGAGTACATGTATAGGTGAGGAGGGGGGGGGCTTTTTACAATAGGGTCTCAGCGATTTGTATATTGAAGCATGGTTATGCAACAATTGGTTTTGAAAAGAGTCTATTTATGTGTCCTGAAGTGTCGTTGTGGGTGTATGCTGTTGGGAGGTAAGTTTTGATGTTCCTTAATATTGAAGTTTTTGAACCTGCCCTCAGCTTTACGATGGGTTCTGGATCTGATGGGCCTGAATTTTGAGATGGTAATGTCAGAAAATTCTAAATATACTGATGCTAAGTCACCAGCCGTGGCCACATCTGAACCGCTGTCAGAGTTAGAATCAGATCCTGGAGGGGTGGTGGGCTTAACTGGCATGGGCTTCCACATGGTTTTGGGTGTAGGTCCATGTCTGTTGCCGCTTGGTTTAAGTTTATCGTCGTAGGCACAAGGACACAGGAACCCATTTGGTTGGTGGTAACATGGTATGCACAGTTTGGCAGCAGACACCTGCCCATTGGTGTGGCGGCAGTTGGCGTTGTTGTGCTTGTAGGCTGGTGGCATAGGTGTGCCAGGCCTACAGGCTGCCGACAAATAGGTTCCCCTGGGTGTTAGAGGGGGCTTGTTGCTCGGTCCCCTCCATTGGTTGGTGGGGGTTGGTGCTGGGGCTCGGGGTCTGCGGTTGGTGGGGTCTGATGTTGGTTGTCCTCTTCCTTCCTGTCTCTTTCTTCTGTTGCCCTCTTTGACAACGAAGGCTCCGGCTTGTTTGTGCATTTCGGGGCTGCAGGGCCGACGGATGGTGGTGCTGCCAGGTCTCCAGAGGAGGGGTCTGTAGGGAAGAGAGCAGTGAAAACAAACCATTAACAGAGGTATTAAATCCTGCTTGGGTCAGCTGGTGGCCTTGTCAATACAGGATAACCAATGAGTGCAATGAGTTTCTGCTATTTGACACATAATATTAACTGACAGAGCTCAATGTGATTGTAAAAATGGAGCGCGGTAAGTGTAACTAAGCAAGCTTAGTTGGTTTATTTGTTTTGGGGTAGGTGGCGGTACCGAGCAGTCGCTTCACTGTGCCGAACCTAATTATCCAGATAAAAATTCTGAAAAATATTTCAAACGGCGGCCTTAAATTCCAGAAATTGGTTGAAACGGGTTGAGAATGGTTTGAGTTTTGACATTTTAGCATGAAATTTGTTAGTTGGGGTTTAAAGGTGTAAAACTGAAAATTTTGAATTAAATTTTGAGTTCTGATACCTGTAGCCCTGGCCCTATAAAAGGATGGGTGCCGGCTATCTTATCAGTGGTTATGCAAGATAGACGTCATACAGGGCGTCTTGTACTTGCCTGATGGCCGTTGTCTCTTGGTGATTTGTCAATAAGGATGGAACGGAAGTAGATTTTAAGTAAGTGGCTGTGTGAAATTTTCTATGGGATTTCGATTGAGGGGAAAGTGTGCGAGTCGTAGGTAACTCAATTTTGGATATTTATCTTTCAGGATTCATCAAGTCACTTATGTACTGCTGGTGCCTCAGGTGCCGGCAGTGAACGGCTTCTAAGGAAAAGAAAACGCGAGTAATCCCTTTGATCATGATGCTCAGGTCGTTGCACGTGTTGATGTTGTTGTTTTGAGCTAGTGTAATAAGTCCGGACGATCATGTGACCGAAACTAACCATCATTTGCATATCACAAAGCCTTTTAAAAATGGCGACGCCGAGTCGCGACTGGCGCGAAAATTTTGTGCAGACGCCCTTGGTGCGTCTATGGATTGTAAAAAGTTTGTGCGTCGTCATTGATTAGGTTTGTGAGTTTAAAGTGAAACGACGGCAGGGTGTTTGCGATTTTATGGGCATGGTTTAGGTATTGGGTCGAGATGGGGGGCTTATGGGGGGTCCTTGGGGGTCTGTGGAATTTGGCGGATAGGAGGGGGATCCCCACATCAGCGTTCACATAGCTATCCGGTCTGGTATGCAACACTGCTTCAGCACCTGCCATCCCCACATAAGGGTGGTGGTACCGCCCAGTGTTGTAGCTTCAGGCTTGTGGGCGCTGGGGAGAGTCCATTATGGGGGGGGACCTCGGGGGTGGCCGGTGGTGGTCGTTGAGGATGCTGAGCGTTCCCAACGATCCCCACATCAGCCGAAACTAACGGTCTAAAACATGAAAAACCTACCATTTATGGTGTCAATGGCCCTCTCAGCCAGTGTAGGGTCGAATAAATATAGATCATTGGGTGGTTGGGTTTCCCTGAACTGTAGCAGGGCCATCTCTGCCGGAGTTGTCCTACTGGTGGAGGCTTTAGGGGCTCCCCGCCTGGGTAGGTCCTTTCTCCTTGTCATAGGTGGCACTGGGTTAAAACTGGCCGAAAGTTCATAATCACTTGGTGTGAGTTGGAAGTCAGATTGGTTTTCTTGCACAATAGCCAGGGTGACCGTGTGGGGTCTGGATCTGAGGACGATTGCGAGAGGAAAGCGCCAGAGCAAAGGGCAACTGGGGTACCTCTCCAGCTTCACCGTCCTCAGTCTTCCACCAATGATCATGCTGACCTCTGATTTCCAATGTACATCAAGATGACGGGCTAGAGGGAAAGTCAACCTGGGTGATGCTAGTTTGGGTGCCAAGATGGAGACTGGCCAAAGGTTCCGTCCATATACCATTAATCCAACTGGAAAGGCATATGTGTGCCCTCCAGAGTGTATCTTCAGCACGAATCTTGGGGTGCCGGGGGCGGGGTCCTGTCTGCCGTAGGGCCAATGCCTGAGGCAGCGTCTCCCTGGGGCTTTGATGAAAAGCAAGATGAGGATGATCCCCAGGAAGGCGATCATGGAGTCATACCTTCCTGGCATTTGAATCCAGTCAGGTGTTGTTATGTCCTGGGGTGTGGTCCGCGTGGGCCAATTTGGGTTGGTGTTCTTGATCATTTCCTTAAGCTTATTCCAAGACGCTGCGTCAGCCATCGTTGCTCGACTGTGAATGGTGATTAATTGGGCTAGATATGCCACGCGCATGTGCACACGACACATGATCAAGCAGCACAAGATGGCGATAGCTGGCGACAACAGGTGTAACCAAGGGGAAAACTCCAGGTGATATCCTAGATGCATGAGTGAGCTGGTGCTCAGGATGGATGATTTATCATGTATTTTGGTGGCAGCGCCCTTTAAGTTTAGAATGTCTTTAAAAAGGGGTAGGAATTTTTGGTTGTGGAGGCGCTTAAGGCGCTGAAAATTTGGTAGGTCCAAATGGGTCGGGGTGGTTGCTATGGTTACCCCTGATATATTGTTTGGTGGGCTGCCAAAATGCCGCCACAGTGGCAAGTTGACGGGCACTTTGGCAATAGGTTCTAAAGTAAAATTTTGGGCGCAGGACAAATTGGAATTAATCATTATCATGCCTCTGTTTCTAAGTGAGCAGAGGCATGGTACTGAGATAATAGAGTAGGCTGCATTTTTGATTTCGATTTTGCCTGAGTTAGAGCATTGCATTATTGATGGTGAAGTGCTAGTGATCAGCATGTAGGAACCTTGGCTTAATAATGTTAGGGATTTGTGCTGTCATATGGGCCTGGAAATTGCAGGTGTGATGTACAACGTCTGGTAAGTCTAAAAATAGAGATAAGCTGCAGGTGGGGTACCTGGGAGATAACATGTTTTGAAGTTTGAAGTTTTAACACTGTTTATTGGCTGAAGATAACACTACATATGCAGTTATTATAATCAGTGGCCAAATACAATATATCATTTAGACAGCTTACAGGGTATGAATATTATGAAAGACAGATGGTTTCCATGAACTATCGTGCACAATGTTTTCCTATCACGTACATTTCTGAATATAATTCACATTCTGCCCAATGTTGTTAAGATTTCTCCTTTTAAGCTCGATTTAAAGCATTCTATATTAGGCTTTAATTGTATTTCTGCTGGTAATATTTCCCATATTTGATTTCCACGATATAACGGACTTTTTCTATAAATTTCTTTCTTGGGTCTACTTACTATGAGTTTCATCTTATTATATCCTCTTAATTCTCTAGCATACTTGTACATATAACATGCTAATGATTTTATACGCCTGATACTGAGCCTTTCCACTCTACATCTCATCATAAGGTCAGCTATATGTATATCTTGGGCATTCTTTATCCCTAGACATGCTCGTAGGCAATGGTTTTGTATTACTTCTATATGGTCTACAATAGTTTTTGGTCCACATTCCTGCACAAAACTGCAGTACTCTAGTATAGGTACAATCATTTGTTTATATATCCTTAGTGAGTTTTCTATATCAAGGTATTTTACAATATTTCATAGTTGTTTCAACTTTGCCGTACCCATTCAATCTATCTTCTTACAATGTTGTTTGAAGTTTAGATCTTTATCTATTATTACACCCAAATAATTGAATTTATTCACATTCGTTAATACAGTACCATGCATAGTAATATTACCTCTGGGTATGTTTTGTCTTATAGAACTACACCATAAGGTTTTTGTTTTCTTAACATTAACCGTGAGAACATTTAATCTGCACCATTTCTCTATTTCATTTACATCATTCTGCATCAAAGCAGTCATTATTACTGGGTCTTTCGCATTTATTACCAATGCTACATCATCGGCATAGAGGAAACATTCAGAATTTACCACTTTACTAGTAATATTATTAAGATAGATATTGAACATTAAGGGACCTAATACCGTGCCTTGAGCCACTCCACAATCCATAACTTTTTTATTAGAAGACATACCGTTGACTTTAGTAGTCTGGTATCTATTTAATAGAAAACTTTTTAACCATGTTACACATTGTTCATCACAGTTGATATTTTGTAGTTTTGTTACTAATATATCCAAGTTTACTGTATTAAATGCTTTTTTCGGATCTAAGAATAGAATCAGCGAGTACTCTCCTCTATTACGAGCTTCTAGTAGATACTGTACCAACTTAAAAATAGCATCTGAAGTTGACCGACCTGGCATAAAACCAAATTGATATTTATTAATAATATCATTATCTAACAGGTGTTTCATCATTTGTACATGTACACATTTTTCAATAAGTTTAGAGAATACATTAGTCATTGTAATCGGTCTCCAGTTTGATACTTCACTTAGTGATCCATCTTTTGGTAGTGGCACGACATGTCCTATCTTTAATACCTCTGGTATATTCCCACTCTCAAAAGATTTATTTACAAAAGTTGGTAATAATATATCATTACTTAGAAGGAATTCTTTAACTATCTTACACGGTACATTGTCAATACTTGTACTTTTACTTACATCAATTGTTTTAAGGGTTTTATTACAAATTGCCGCTGTACAGTTTTCTAACGTAAGTACATTTTCACATACCATTCCCTCATTGACATATGCTATGGCATCAAACTTTTTTGCTAGGTCCGAGCCTATATTTATGTAATAATCATTTATATAATCTGGCAATTGTTCAGTATTTATCATTGTACCAGTATCATCTTTTAGGCTGACCGTAAGTGTTGTATTTTTACCTTTCCATACCATATTTAACATTTTCCAGAACCGTCTAGGGTCTTTCTTATACTTACATAGTAGATTCACTGTTACAATTTTCCTTTTAATTCTTAATCTCCTGTTTATATCCTTTTTTAACATTTTCCCGTATCTTGTACTGTTGTACAGGATGGAACCTATCCAGATACTTGATTATATTTTTTATTATCACATTATAAACATCATCTTCATTAGAGTCCGGTGTTATACAAGTATCCCAGTTTGTATCGTCTACATAAGCTTGCAGTTCATTCTTATTGAGATTTTTCATATTTCTTGATTTTACCCATTTTATTGGTTTTTTAACCTCTTTAACCAATTTCCTTACTACAAAACCTGGGACATGGTCTCCACAGATGTCGTTTAAGAGCCCATAATCCTTTATACATGTACAGATTGTATAATAATGATCAAGCGTTGATTTTCCATATCTATGAAAATATGTTGGTTGTGTTCTTAGATACCTTAAACCTGTGTCCTTTAGAAAGTTGGCCATTCTTCTAAATTTAATACAGTTTCTACTACGCCTGTTTACATTCATATCTCCCATGATCCATATTTCCTTATTTCTATACATTTCATATGTGACTATGGCATTGATATGGTTATAACATTCCGCTACATTGCCTTTTGATGGCCTATATACTACTACTACTACCTTTTGTTTATGTCCAGGGTAATTTTTAAGCATATACATTCTATGTTTTTATTCACCACTGAGTTAATATTATCGATTTCAACATAGGGCATGTATTTATTGTCTATATAACAGGCTACTCCTCCTCTTTTACCACGCCTTCTGTCATTTCTGACCAATGTTTTATCATATATGTACAGTTGACTACTAGGTAAAGATATTTTTAACCACGTTTCAGTTATACCTATAAAATCAAAACCCGTGAATTCGCGTCTTACATAGTTGTATTTATCCTTTAAACTCTGCGCATTGAAGACCAGAAATTTGAAACCATTACCTTCTTGTACTGTCTTTGGATCTTTATTCATTTTTTGCTATTCGATAGTTCCACCTGTCTCCATCAACCCCTACTCTGAACACACATGATATCCTATTTACTAACATATATATAAGTGTAGTTATTGTATGAACACTAGACATTATAGGGTTCATACAGAGAGAGTCGATTGAGGTTGACACTCTATACCGTGTGTCCGTAATGATCATTGGTGGTATAACAGAACCACATATAAATAGACATTGGCACACTTGGTGAACAAACAAGATTAAGTACATAGTATTAATTCAATGCATGAGTTAAATATTCCCTACACCAATAAGTTTAGTACGATCAGGACTATTCTTTAATATGTCCTATATATGAATTTAGTTATCTCTACACAATGGAAGACCTCTACAAAGTACACTCAGTGCGCGTTCACAATTCATCCAAAAAAAGGACGGTCCTAAAATCCTGTTTGTACCGTCCATTTTTTCTATATGTTATGATACTATAAACGGCTTGGACATCGATATTTTACCCAAAAAGAACGGTCCTAAGGACATATCTGGACCGTCTACTTTTATTCTATGTATTATATTACTAGTTTAACCTATATGTCCTCGATATGTATTTAGCATAATAAGTCTATTCATCTCCACCTCCTTCTTTGGGTTTGTCCATACATTCTGCATTACTTGTGTCATGTTCACCCTGGAATCTTGTTCTCAATTCTTCCAAGAGGATGCCCATCATGTTTTCACCCCTGTATGTGTCATTGTTCAGGCTACTGTCATTATACCCCACTCCTGCACTCCAGAACATATCAGTCTCGCTTTGAACTAGGTTCAGCTGATTTGTTTTCTTCAGTAGTTCTCGTAGGAATTTGTTCTGGATACTCTTGTATCCCTACCATATTTCTCTTGGGCAACTTTTCCATACGGTCTAGGTGGACATATCTCGGTGTCCCTCTCATGTATAGTAGCAGTTTCCTTTTCTGGTTTACTTCTACTGATGTCGTCCTTTGGTTTACTTCTACTGATGTCGTCCTTTGGTATGTACTTCTGGGGGATGGTCTTCGGCTCATAACCATCATACATTACATTGTCTATCAGGATTCTTGTGCCTTTTGCCCAAGCATTTGCTAGGCCGTTTTCCCTGCAGTTTTTTGCAATATGTCTCATGTACCCTTTGACCTGTCTTACTTCTGGGTCCTCATCTGGGTTCACATATACATTGTCATATTTACTACCTTGTTGAGCCAGTGAGGCTTTAGCCCTGAGACATGCATCTCTACGCCATGTCGTGGTAAAGCATATTAACAATGCCCTACTGCCTCCATTTCTAGTTGTAGTCATACGTGTTGTTAATTTTATTTCAGTCTTGTCTACATCTACTCTCATAGCTCTCATCAAGGCCATGGCCTCTTCTATGGGGTCTTCATTCTCTACTTCTGGCAATCCTGTCACTATCAAATTAAATCTACGAGGTGACTTGTAGTTTTCATTGATGTTGTGTTTGACAGTGGCTGCATAACTTGGGGTTATACCTTTCACATCCCATTCTCTTTTAACAGATTCTGCAATATTTCTAGCTTCTTTGGCGATATCACAGGCTTGTTTGATTTCATCTTGTACTTGGTACATGTCCTCTCTGATATGTAATGTCTTATCCTTGTTCTTTCTCATCTCGTTTGTCAACTGAAAGAATTTAGACTTACTCTCTGTTTCCATCTGTTGTAGACGGTCCCTAATAGACCTGTTTGTACCTTCTACTTTATCTTTCAACTCATTAATGTCACTTTGTGTGTCAGCTCTATTTTGGGTCAATAGCTTCATCATATCATTGAAACCTTTTCTCAGAAAGTTTCTAGAGCTACTCTTTTTCTTGGTAACACTATGGTCTACTTCCCTCTTTTTGGTGTGTATCTTCTTATCCTGATAATCCTCATCACTGTTGGACGTCCAGTCACTATCCGAGTCTTCTGATGATGGGTGTTCTTCTACAAATACTGCATCATTGTTGTTGTTGACAGTCACCTCATATACATCTCCGCTGGTTAATGTATCACTATCCTTGACCCTCCGCTTTGATCTATGCGCTGTATGGGACTTTGGAGATTTCTTGTCGACCGAACCGGCCATCGTAGTTCCCTTACCGACCAAACCGTCCATCGTACATCCAATCTCATCGCTTGGCGGTCGCGCTCTCTTCTTAGGCTTGCTGCTTACCTCCTTGTTGTATTTTCTTGGTCTTCCTCTACCTCTGGGTTTAGTCTGAACATTGTGGTCCAGATATGCCTCAATTTCTGCACCCGAGGACCTCCTAAACCTCATGTCAAGCTGCTTCTGGCTTTGTTGTTGTTCCACCATCGTACCGTAGCAACTCCTATTATCGCCCAGTGCCGTTTAGATAGATATCTTCGTACTGTAGCGACTCCTATTATCGCCCAGTGCCGTTTAGATAGATATCTTCGTACTGTAGCGACTCCTATTATCGCCCAGTGCCATTTAGATAGATATCTTCAGGATAATCTTTCTCCTGATGTTGGAACAATTTTACTTGTTTCAGTCCATGTGTAGTTGCTCTGAGTGTTCCTATATGTGTAGGTCGTGTTCCATTTGATATATCTCTCAGTATACTTCTTAGAACATAATATATAGGACGACGATGACAACTACTCTCTTTTCATGGCGGACATTACAAGGTTCCATGGGCAAGGGCAGATTACATGTAATAAAAACATTTACATCACATAGACCTAGGTCGGTGTGGTCAAGTTCAATGTAGTGTGACTGCGATACAGACACAGCTATGTAATCAGGCAAGGACTGTACTTGTGTAAATCCAGTAGTGTTTACATTGGTGGTATCAAATGGGACTGGGAAGGCTTCCGCCCTGTAGATGGAGAAGATGTTGTCTCCTAGTCCTATGGGTATAGGTATTGTGATGTAAAGTTTGTTTAGGTTCTGCCAGTGCACATGCACTCTCCTCTTGTAGTAGAAACCGGTGGGTACATTTAGAATTGTAATACCTTTATGGGCTTCGTACAAGGAGCTTGATAGGTTATTAAGTCCATCTTCCATGACTTTATGGGGAATTAATTTTGGGGGTAGCTCACCTTCCATTAAAGAGGTTAGTGAGTCTAGAATTGTGTCTAAATCGTTCTGCAGATTCATTAGCGCTTCAATTTGAGAGTTAGCTGCAGTAAATAACATTGAATAATAGGTGTCCCGTCTGCTTTGTTGTTCCAGATTGAATAGAATATTTGATATATTATTACTCAAAAGCTGGAGGTTAGAGCTGAGTAGAGACAAGGCGTCATCCGTGTAATTTTGTATACTGGAGAAAACGCTCAGAGATTGGTAATTAAACTCAGAAATGTTCAGTAGGAAATGCGTGGCTAATTCTACCACATGCATTTTAGTGGCTAGTGTTCTTTCTAAGTCTGACATTTCAGAATTCAATAGATCTACTTCAGGTTGCGTGCTCAAACCAATTGACGCTCTCAAAATGTCACCTATGATCTGTCCTGGGGCACCTCTGGGTCTTCTGGTTTGGGGGTGCTCTAGAAATTTTATTAAGAGGTCTAAAGATTTCTGTGATTTCTGATAGAGGTTTGCCAAAATTAGATCTAAAGACTGGGCCGTCTCTAAGATGAAATCTTGGGCATTTCTGCTGATTAGGGTGGTTAATCTGTCGGGTTGCTGTAAGGTTTGATTAAATGATAGGTCTAATGCAAAAACTAATGGGTAGTCCATATATCCTGAGATCATTTTCTGGGGCATTTTAGTGAACAAAATGGCATAATTTGGCCTGAGGATGGTTTCTCTTTTGGTTACAAAATCCTGTGCTCCTGACTGTTGGGTCTGGGCGCACGTGAAGAGGAAAAGTGCTGCCAAGCAGGCTGCTATCCTAAAAAAAAGAAATTTAGATAAGCTTATGAGAAATGATTCAAATAAAACTGAGATAAGACTGTATAGTTGGGATGGGGCGGGTCTTTGAGAGGTTTGGGTTGGGGAGTTGGCTTTGTGTGAGATGTGTTTGTGTTGTTTTGCGCGGTGGGCGTCCTATACATGTGTGGGGGGGGGGGTCGCGTTGGGTGGTTGCAATGTGATTGTGGCACCTTGGGGCTTAGTCATAAAAAAAAAATTGGCATGAGAGAAGAGAAAAATTAGGAAAGATAGGTAATTGGATATTCAAACTGTGAGTGAGTAGGGAAAAATAGGTCAATTCAGGGTTGTGAGCTTTTGACTATGTAAGGGGCGTATTTGACCATTTCAAACGCTGCCAGCTGAGTCTGAAGATTTGTGGTTTGGATTATGACGTTATGTCTGCCAATACTTGTTTCATATCTTGGTAGCTCGTTTAGTGGCTTCTCTGAGGCAATCAGAGTTCTGGCACATAGAAGTGCAATGTAGCTTGATGTTTCTTCACTGAATCTATCCCATAATGGGATAGTGGGGAAATCTTTTCATAAGTCGAATATTATGGCCTTGGTGGCCGATAATACAATGGGGTATTTTAGGGTGAGCTCTCTTTGAACTATTTTATTGTTTAGGTATATACCTAGGTCATTGCTGGATATGTGTTTGATCATGTCTCTTTGCTCCATAATAGTTATTCTGATCTCGAACAGATCCATAGCCTTGCTTTTGATGCCGTTTGGGCCTAGAAGACTGTGGATGGTCCACCCTGAGTTGACTCCATGTCTAATCTCTGGGGCGCTAAGGCTGTGTGAATAAATGGTTTGATAGGTTTGTGGTTAGACTAAGGTAGATGGAAGGGTTGATGGGGGGTTGTCAAGAGGTTGATAAGTAAAGTTGTGAAAAATCAGGCTGCCATACATGGTTTTGAAAAAGGACTGCAAATTCAACTATTGCATTTTACAAAGCACTCTGGGCGCACACTGCCATTGGCATGTAATGGGTATCTGGGCAACATGATGGTTGATTCCATCATTGTCATGCTAGAACGATTGATGACGCTACTAATGGACACATAAGACCAATCCTACCTGGGCTTGTTGCATGGCAGTCCCGACACTTGGGTCCTGTGGTCTCCGGATGCTTGCTCCATAGCTGCTGGATGTGGTGAGTTTGGTGTATTTGATGAGAGTGGTTAAGATGGGGGTGGTGTGAGGCTTATAAGCACTTCATGAGGTTGGCTAATTCCTCATCACATGCCTCCCGATGAGTTATGTCTCACCCATATATGGCACAAGGCCTAGTTATTGGTTGGTTTGCATATGACACGCGATGATATGCAAATTTAATGGACCTTTGCGGGGGTACGGGTGATCATACGATGATCTGAATATTGTAGTATGATTGGGGGGGATAGCGGCTGTGATGCTGAGATTAGTCAGCTTACCAGGGGTGCACTTGTTCCTGTTATGTTAGCACAGCAGGGAACCATGCTGAATTATTTGATTTAGTGTCTCACCAAACATTCCAGTACTGATGCTAAACAGAGGCATAAACACGGATCAGGATGTCTAGGTGCTGCTCTCCTACGATAGGCGGTCATTTGGTAATACTTTAGGGTATAGAGGAGTCCTGAGCTTGTAACAAACCAGCGCATGCATGTTCCTAAAATTAGGATCCACGAACCGAGAATACGCTGTGACCTTGGGTAATTTATGTGGCGTGCCAACCTTAATCAATCATTATATGATTATCTGAGTTTCAAACTCTAGATAAAATTCTTGACAACGTCCCATCAGTAAAAATAAGCCAGAAAGCTTTTGGGGTTTGTGTAAAAATTTTGAACGTTGTAGGTGATTTGTGTATGATTTTGATAGAAAAAAGGAATATAATGAAGAAAAAAAAAATTAATTTGTGGGGGGGAAAAACATCATTGCATGAAGTAACACGTGACCAAAACTGTCACTGGGTGGGGACAAAAGGGAGAGAGGTATGTGTGTGAGTGTGGGGAGGGATGGGGGGGTGGGGATTGAAAAAGGAGGAATTTTGTGTGTTCTGAAAATCTATTTCTTTGTTTTGGACTTTTTCTTTGCCTTCTTTATTGGGGAAGGGGCAAAGGTGACAAGTCCTGACTGCGGGGGATTCTAGTTCACCAATGTGGGTGAAATCTAGATCAGGGTCATACAAGGAACTAACTGGCCCAGACTGCAGTCTTTTGATTACAGCCTTGGCGCTAGCCTTGGTGATTGGTCTCCTTAGCCTAGATACATGTATTGATTTCTTCAATACTTTACCATCCTGTAGCCTTTTTAATTTTGCAGTTACTGGTGAAGTCATTTTCATGATGATGTATGGTCCACTGTAGGTGGGTTGCTGCTTCTTGCTCATTTGCTTGACCAGCCGGTTAGGTATGTGTAGATACACAAGCTGACCTGTGTCGTAGGTGCATGAGGAAGCAGTGGCGTCATATCTGGCTTTCATCTTTTTATGGTATTTAACCATGCTCTCAGCTGCCTTAAGCTGGATGTCATCTCTTAAACTGAGTAAGGCGGTGACCAATTTTTCCTTGTCTTTGATCTCTTCAGTTTGTTGGACCAAGGAGAGGGAAGATTCAGTTGGGAGATGTGTTTGCCTTCCAAATACTAAAAGATCGGGTGAGTATCCTAGCAAGCTGCATACAGTGTTGTTTATGCTGAATGCTATAGCCTGTAGGAAGGTTGACCAATGTTTTTGTGATTTGGAGACAAAGGCTCTGAGTGAAGATTCTATTGTCTGATGTTGACGCTCACATAGACCTTGTGATTTTGACCAATGTGCACTTCCTGTCACATGTTTGATGCCGAATTTTTCACAAAAAGATGTGAAATATTTGGACACATACTGTTGTGCATTATCTGTGTTCAGGACTGATGGGGTCCCAAAAACACAAATAACCCTTTGGAAAAATCCTAGCGCTACTTCAGCGCTGGTGTTATCCTTTGTGGACCAAACAGTGATGTGCCGGGTAGCATGGTCTGTGACAACATGGATAAATGAGGATCCATCCACAGCAGGTGTGAAAGGACCCATGGTATTCATGGTGAGGTGGGTGTAGGCTGTTAAAACAGGGTCCCTCAGGGTCATTGGGGTTCTCAAGTGTTTTGGTCTTTTCTTTGTTGTGAGACATGTGTGGCAAGTGCCACAGTAGTCAAAAACTTGTTTGAACATGGAACGCCAATAATACCTGGATCTGATTGCTGCATAAGTTTTAGTGGGACCAAGGTGTCCTCCTAGTGGCGAGCAGTGTGTGGCCTCAATTAGTGACTCTGCCCATTTCTCTGGCATCACTATTTGTAGTGTAGGCTCCAAACTGTCTCCATAGGTTGATTTGGTGATCCTGAATAAAACTTCGTCTAAAATCATGAACTGGTCATGGTTTAGCAGTACCTGTTTGCTAAGGCTGGGGTCTTCTGGTAATTCCCCCTTATCGATGTATGACAACATGGAGTTTGAGAAAACATCCTCCTGCTGTGCCTGTATCAGTGTCTCCCTTAATGGGGTCAGGGAGTGGTGTTTACATAGCTGGCTTATCGCTCGCTCAGCCATGGGTAGCACTTTGTGTGATAGCTTAGCCCTTCTGGTGTTAGCTAATCTCACTGATACTCTGGGTGACCTGGATTTGGGTGGGCGGCCCCTGGGCTTGGTCTTGGTGGTTTTGACCTTAGGGGGTCGGGTCTGTTTACTCCTGGTTGATTTGCTGGGCTGAGGGGGTGTGTCCGGGTCTGGTAACTTGGCTTTAGATCGAGTTAAAATACACAGCTCGGGTTCAATTTGAATGGAGCTGAGCTTTTCTCTTTCAGAGCTACCTTTCTTGGCAATCACACCCTTTGGCTTCTTTGAGGTGCTACCCCAAATCTGTCCTCCTTTTAGTATGGACCTGGTTGGTCCCATGAGGACTGGATTATTGGGAATTGGGTCATTTGATTTGAAGACTTTGGTCATGGTAATGTCAGAGAATTGAACTGATTTAGGGGGGAGTATTATTTTACCTTGAGACCTGATGGGAATTGGGTCATCAGAGCCGGGCAAGTACTTCCTTCTGGAAAGAAAATCTGCCACAATATTGGCTCTGCCTTGCAGGTACCTGACTTCAAAATCATAAGACATGACTGTGTCAACCCACCTGGCTAACCTTCAATTGGTTATATTTTTCTTTTTGTTGAAAAGGGAAACCAGGGCGGTGTGGTCCGAGTATACTTTGAAGTGGGTTCCATCCACATAATGGTGGAACTTTTTGACTGCAAAGACTATTCCCAACAGTTCTTTATCAGTTATCCCATACCTAGATTCTTGAGGTGTCAAACCTCTCCCTGCAAATTCAATTGGTCTATAGAAACCATAGTAATCTACCTGAGTGATTACAGCTCCTAAGCTGTAGTTGCTAGAATCAGTAAAAATGACAAAAGGTCTGTTATAGTCTGGGAATTTTAGCACAGCTTCAGTACAGATTGCAGCTTTAATTTTCTCAAAGGCTCTCTGACATTCAGTGGTCCATTTAAAGGTGCTTTTTGTCGCCTCATAAAAGGGCTTCATGACATGGGCAAAACCTCTGATGAACCTCTTGTAAAACTGCGCCATACCATTGAAACATCTAAGATTATGGATGTTTCTAGGTGGGGGGAAAGTTTTGACAAGTCCCATTTTGTCTGGGGATGGGGACAATTCATGCTGGTCTACATTGAAACCCAAAAATTCCATTTTGGTAGTCCCAAATTCGCATTTCTCTGATTTCAGTTTGATATTTCCCTTGATAAAAAGCTTCAAAACCTTGTTCAGATCTTGTAAGTGCGTTTCCCACGTGGGGCTGTAAATGGCTACATCGTCCACATATGCTACAGCATTTTTATACTTGCATTTCATGAGGAGTTGTTCCATTACATTCATGAAGGATAGGCCTGACGTTTTGAGTCCCATGGGGAGAACTTTGGCCATGTATCTCGTGCCATTGGCAGAGAAGGTGGTAAGTGGCCTAGACTCTTCCGCTAGTGGAATCTGGTGATAAGCACTGTAGACATCCAATTTAGAAAAATATTTGGCGCCTGTCCTGCCTATCTGCTGCATAAGGTCGTCAGCTCTGGGGAAAGAGTAGGAGAAGGTTTTTAAATTCTCATTTACCCATCTGTAGTCAACTATAATTCTCCAACCAGAGGCTACTGACCTGTCACCTTGTGGTTTTGGCACTAAAAAGGCAGGTGAGTTCCACTCACAGGGCTTGGTACACTCTTCTATTACACCTTGTTCTAAGTGTTTCTTTAGAAGTTCCCTTTGAAAGAATTCTTTGTGGGGAGACATTCTATAGGACGGTCTGTTGCAAGGTTTGAAATCTGGCTTTAATTCCAATTTGACTTCATTTTCTACATTGAGACCTATAGCGCTCTCATTTAGGACAAAAGCTTGCCTGTTTGCCTCAACAATGTTTTTAACCTGTTGTCTCTGAGCTTCAGAGAGCTTGTCACAGATTTTATACTTCAAAGGTTCATCTCCTTTGGGGAGTTGGTCCATGGGGTCCTTTCCACAGTTAATGGGAAATAAATCCTTTTCTGTTGTAACACTGTTGAGTGAGTGGCCGCTATTGAGTGTGCCAATGGGTACAGCCTTTTTTATGTTAAAAAGCCTAAATACGCCAAGGTTCATGTGTCTTTTTATCTTGATGGAAAAATCATTTGGGTTAGCTACTGTTACTGGTACTATTTTAAGGTCAGACCTAGGTTTAACTATGGCATGCTTAATTAGTACCGGTAGAGCAGAACCTGAGTTCTCAGTCAATCCAGTTTTTCCCATGATGTTGTTATTCCCTACCACAACAGCATTGAAAGTGGCTTCAGTATTTGGTGGGATATCAACATTCTTGTTTGCCCTGATGTAATTGGGTGATGGGGGAGTGGGTCCAAAGGAAATTTTTGCCTTATATTTGGTCATGAAATTTACTCCTAAAATTAGGGGATGGTTCAGTTCAGGTACCACATGGAATCTGGATCTGAATTCATGGCCACCAATGAGGAATGTTACGGTCATGGAGTGATTTACTTGGATGGGGGTTTTATCAGCTAATAAAACTGTCAGTCGCGCGCGTCTAGCATGTTTAATTATTCGGTGTGTTTGCGGTTCTGTCAGCCATTTTTTGGCTAATAAAAGAGAGTGAGGCACCAGAATCAACAAGAGCTCTATACAAGTGGTCATTTATGTCAACAGAAACTGCTCCTTTGGTTAATTCTGTATTAACGTAAGTGGCCTTACCTTGCTGCCCATATTGCTCAGATTTGATCCTCAGTCTCAGGATTGAAGTCCTCTGGCTCTGGTCCTTGTACTCGTCCTCGTTATCACTGGAGTCTGAGTTCTCATTGGTGTTAAGAAAATTGGTGTAACTAGAGCTGGGTGATTGAGAGTCTACTGAATTCATTTCTGCATCAGCATTTTGAGAAGTGTCCTTGGATAATCCAATGGTCGTGTTCCGGGTGGGGTCGGGGTCACTACGTGCTGGAGTGCCTTCCCCTGATCCCTATTCATCTTGTGTGTTGTTGGGATTGTCATTGTCGACGTCAGACTGAGATCCTGAACGGCTCCTGGAGTAATTCCTGCCTGGGGTTGGATCTCTGGACTTCTTTAATGACTGTTGCACCCAGTTGTCTGGGATGGTGAAATCAGCTGGGACCATGAAGGAGACATTTTTGTTGTTATTTGGCTGTCCAGCAACTGGTATGAAAACAAAACTCTTGTTGCTCTCAGATGATCTTGATCTTTGTTCTGACCTGTCACCTGACCTGTCTCTTCCTGGGGACTTGTAGTCAGATCTATTTTTGGAATTGGACCTGTAGTCCTTGGGATTGGATCTGTCTGAAGACTTGGATCTTCCTCTGTAGCTGTTTTTGAATTTTTTTTCATACTGCTTGCTGTAATTACTACTGGGCAGTCTGTCTTCTTTCTTGTGGTCGCGCTGATATTTATCCTTTCTGGATCTGTTGTCGTCCTTGTTGTAGCCTACTGCACATAACTCTGCAGAGCTGTTCTGAGCAATTTTTATTGCCTCCAGGTTCAATTCCTGATTTATGGCTAACTGCTCAGCTTCCAGCAAGGTTTTGGGAGATTTAGCTACGACAACATTTTTCAGCTCGGGTCTGAGGCCATTTACAAGGTAGTCCACTTGTGAGGCCTCATCCAGGCTGCTGTTGGATAGTAACATGGTCATGTCTGCGAGGTAGTCCTCAGTGGTTTCATTTGGCTTTTGTTTCCTGGCTCTGTACCCTTTGAGGATGGTACTGAGGTCGGGGGTGCCAAATCTTGCCAAGAAAGCCTCATAGACTGCGTCATTGTTTTGCATGATTGGCTTGTCCATTATATTGCTGAAAAACCACTGGGCTGCCCTCCCTTTGAGAAAGGTGTACAGGCATGTAGCATGTAGGTCGGGCCTCTTGGCGTGCACATTCCTTATGAAGAACTTAAATTCAGTCAGAAATTTTGCTGCAGACCTATAAGGCGTCGGTTTATCAAAGGGTTCAGGTTTGTTGAATGACCCTAACTGGGCAGATGTGAGCTTGTTGCTGTCCATTCTACCAGGGGAAAGACTGGTTTACTCAGCGCCACGATATCCTCCCTGGTGCACTACTGGTGTAGAGTGTGCTATATGGTCATATCTAGGAGGATATGGTAGCCCAGAGTGGTTGCCTATCTGTCCCTGGGGACTGTAAACACCATTAACCACGTGACCACAATGTTGGTTTAGATTAGGCGCTGTGTTACATGATGATGTCACCCCCTGGTGGGTGTTTGGTGCACTAGCTGCTGGAGATTGGTGTAGTGGCTGGGAGGCTGTGTTTTGGTTACTGCTGTCCATGAAGGCATGTGGTGTGTTCAGCCTTGTTCCTGTCATGTCATTATGGCTGGGACTGTAGTTAGGTGCCGTGGGGAAAGGAGGAGTGGACTGCATGGGTCCTGAATCACCCTGGGCGCCGGTGGCAGTCTGGCTGGAGCTGGTGGCGTTGGCATTGGTAGACTGGCTCTGAATGGCTCTCATTAGGTCAAGCCTCATTGAGTCCATGTTTCTGCTAAGCTGGTCAGTCATCTGGTATGTGAAATCTTCAGATCTTCTGAGAACTTCCATATTGCCTTGTTCTGCCTGCTTGAAGTTGTGAGCGGTGTTGCTCTCCATGTGCTCCTTCCACCGTTCCATGTCATCTAACCTGAGGTGTACCCTATCCAATTGACTTGAATGTTCCTGTCCATGATGTTTAATTTCAGTGGATAGGGCGCTCACGTGTTTGGCTAGCAGCTCAGAGAAAGATTCACTGACAGCGTTAGTACAGTCCCTGACGAGACTTCTCCTCATGTCTTTATGGTCATACTGAGGGGGCTGACCTCGGGACATTGCCATATCAGGTCGGTGGGGAAAGGTTATTTCAGTATCCTCCCCAGGTAGACTGATAAGTTGAGGTGAGTTATAAGGTGCTCTATTGCCTCTATTGAGTAGTGGAGTTGTGGCTACGAGGTGAGATCTGCTTGTAGCTCTGTCCACACTTCTCAGTAGTCTGTAACCAGTGGGGGTCTTTTTTCTAAGAGGTGAGCTTGATTGGGCCCTCCTTCTAAATCTAGAGCCTTGTCTGGATGGTGAGTCCACAGACCTGGTCCTAAGTGGCTGTGTGGGTGTGTACACAGGTGGGGGTACAGGTCCTCCTCTTCAGAAGTGGATTGTTATTGGTTAGGCTGGGTAACAGTAGGGTCAAGCCACTCGTCCAACAGTCTGTTGATGTTGAGTGAAAAGTTTGGATTGTCTCCTACTTGGTGTCCAGAGTTGTTATTGGATACCCTGCCTATACCGTTTTCATATGCTGCTCTCCACCTAGAAACTGCTGATCCGATTCTGTCTCTCCAGTAATCAGCGTCTAGGGAAGTGTCAGAGTCTGTGTCCACAACCACTGGCTCTTCACAAACCAAGGGTTTATGTGATGTCACACTTGAGTTGGTCGGGTCTGTAGGTGCAGAAACGCCAGGTGTGATATCCTGGAGGGTGGCTTGAAGCTCTGGTGGTCTGTCCTCCAGGTGTGGGTCGAGGTACAAGTGGTCCTGTGTATTGTCCACTGGTACTTCAGAGGCTGGGCTGGTTATACCAGAAAGTCTTAGTGGCGGTGAATTAACTTGTGAGTATCCAGGTAAGGTGAGTTCTAATCCTGGTGCAGGTAGTGATACTGGTGTACTTGTGTGTGCTCCAGTATTGTGGTCCACTATTGTAGAGGAAAATTGTTCAGTGTTGGTACTCACAGGTTGCAATACGTGGGCCTGTAGTGCTATGGGTAAAACTGGGTCTAATGTCAGTGCGTCTGGAGATGAGGTCTGCCTCTGGAAGTGATGTGTAGTAGCACTTGTGGGGTGATTGGGCGCGTCTAGCCCAGGTGATGTAAAGATGCGTTGTTCTGAAACTGGCTCCTTGGGTGATGTCTCACTATTGCTCATGGTTAATGAGAGGTTTGTGGTGGGATATTCTTGGAGGGTTTATCCACCATCGTGTCAACGGACCGTTACAAGTGGTGAAGTGATTATACACGGAATCCAGAGAAGTTCATTTGATCCTTTTATTGCGTAGCTGACATGAGTGTTTCATAAAGATGGTAACAATGATAACACTCGCCAATATCCAAGCTCTGCCCCTGATCCTGTAGCTCAACCTGTCATAGGTTCTAGGTATAGGTGTAAGGTGTAAGTTGGGAGAGATGATTGGGAGCTGCTCAAGCTGCCTTTTATACTAAGGGCCTGAGCAGCTCACAGTATTGTGAAATATTCTATACACGTGGTTCAAAAAAATAGAGACACGTGTCATGGAGAGAGATTGCCACCTGTGGGTGAGTCATGTTAATGAGAATTGAGAGGAGATTGTGAAATATCCTCCCATTCCAAATATGGCACCACGGGTGTATCGCACTTCCTCCAGCAGGGCTGTGTGGGTGTAGATAAGGTTGGAATGTTATTACATCCGTGTACCTTATGTACCAGTCTCATGGAGGAAGTGTATTCGTGATAACTTATGGATCCTGGTTCCTGTTGGGGAATACAGGAGGTTGTTGAGTGTGGATCGTGAGCAGAGCTTAGGTTTTATATGGCGAAGAAATTAGTAAATATGAAAAATAATTATAATACCCAGAATGGTCCATTGACAATGTATTAGAGTCCCTTCTGTTATAGAAGTTGTGCCATTCAAAAGACTTAAGTGCTTGCTGAAAATCAATTTTGACATAGTACCTGTATGATCTCCCAACAAATTAGATACTAGTCATGTTTAAAAAAAATACATATCCTTATCCATGCACCTGACTACCCCTTTCTACATAAATTTATATTGTTCTATATTGATGTACCAATTCCATGATATCAGTGATATCACCAACATGTGCACTAAAATGACAGGACCCCACACTCCAAGGCGGTGACTGAACAAGGACCCCACATCCCAGCAGCAGAAGGTATATGATCCAAAAAGGTGTCTATATCAAGGAAACATTATATTTACCTGCATGCACCAATGTCTAATAACAATTTAAGTCTTGTGGTCCACATTCATACAACAATAGTGAATTCAATTGCTGGCCCTTTTCTCATCTGAATTAATGAACATGTGACTATTACCATCCAATGATATGTCAATTAATGAAAAGAAAAATGAGAATGTTGATTGAGAGCAGACTTTGGGCCTATGAGTAACATGAAAAGTGATGTATGTATGTTTCTATTCCTGTCGTATAGAGCCAATACCTTAATTAATGTGACCAGAACCTTAGGTTAATTGGGTCACAGAAACAGGCAAGTTGTATACTAATCCCTGCAGTGCTGAAGCTTTGAAGTGGGGAAGGACCCCACAGTACATGGTGAGGACTGACTAAAGACCCCATAAGCCAAGGGGAGAACTGACATAAATATGTCTTTGTCCTTCCTACATTAGAGCTGTCAGAGGTAGAGAAGAGACCACATACCACAGTTGTTCATACATATCTTCTCAAAGTTGCATGATTATTTTTCTGTGTTTTTGACTGTATATTATCTTAATGTTGGTTTTAGGTTCAGAAGAAAATTTTGTACAGTACATCAGAGCCATCTAAATGTTTTCTCTTCTGCAGAAAAAAGGGGGAGTACAGTACTGGGGTCCACATGGGTCCCACCAGAACATGGCATATTTTGTTGATTTATGAAAAAATTACCCAGGCCTTTTCCATGAAATTTGCTAGGCATGTAGACATTTTGGGATTCTATCATATAAAACAGAAAAATCGCATTCAGTCACTATATTTTTTGATTGGCGATATTTGGACAGTTTTTCTCCCAGTAATTAGCTGTTAAATAGACATATCAAAACTGATGATGATAACATGATTACCACTTAAAAAGATGCTTAATATTCTAAGGAATAAACATAAAAAAAGATCAAATTTGTCTGTCAGGTTGGGGGGGTTACTGTGCATTATCATATACTGTATTTTATATCGCTCTGTACATATTTTCAACTTGCCCTCCATCCCCCGGGCCTCCACCCCGTACTGTACAACCCCGGGCGTACAACAAAATGTTTCTTCAACGCCGACCGCTGCGCCTAGCACTCATCCAAAATGTATAACGCTGTGCAAAAGACTGGCCTCTGCTGATTCAGAAGCCGTAAAGCTTGTTGATCTACTCCCAGTAGAAGGGGTTGAAAGAATCATTTTTGACAAAGAAAAAAGGGATTTTTTTCACCTGTTGTCCCAGTTGACAACTGTGGCTTGTTTTGGTATTCTAGTTCACGGTTTCACCACACGGTGCAGCACCAGCAGGGTTACCTAATTGACAGCCCACCATCCGCGGCTTAAACTATGTCTTCCCCCGGTTCTGTCGCCCGTAGTACGCCGTGGCCGAGAGGTCTATGCATTTGCATTCAAATTCGCAGGCAGGAGGCCGTGCGGGTTCGAGTCCCGATATGGGCATAGGTTGTTTTATACGATTCCATGATTTCATAAATTTGCCAGTGGCAATTTTGTGACAATCACACACAATAGAAATGTAATTCAAGCACCAAAAGAAGAGAGCTTTATGATATCTTTCCTAATAGCTTTCTACCTCTTCTACTGGGATAAGAACAACAAACTTTACATTTTCTGAATCAGCAGAAGCCAGTCTTTTGCACAGTGCTATTCATTTGACGCTATGATGATGTAGGGGCCAGCTCTGGCTGTGAGTCCATGGCGGTACGCTATCTGTCCCCATTCCCTGGTTGCACCAGCCCCCAGGGGCTGGTCAGCCAGTGAACACTGCCCCCTTGTGTCATACTGATCCAGATGTAGGTGGAAGGTAGAGAACGTCAGGTCTGGGGATGTAGCTCAGTGGTAGAGCGCTCGCTTGCAAGTTGAGAGGTCCCGGGTTCGAAACCGGTGTTTCCAAGTATGTTTTCTCCGACCTCTACAATGATAACTTTTTGTCGTGGGCAGCTGACCTGTCAAAATGCATCTTGCTTCAGCCTGGCTTTACTATAGGTGATATCAGTTAAATGTAAGATTTATGATAAAAGTAGGGGTCGGGGGAAAGTCTCTGGTTTTTAAATTTTGTTCTATCTCTAGTGGTTGTCCCAATATCGTTGATGACAAAAGTGGTCTTTGTGTTTGGCTTTGTGTACGACCTTAGTTTCAGACTTCCCCACCTGGCGCAGCACCTACTGACTGAGTGTAGCCTCTAGCCATAGTCTAACCCAGGGCTTATTCATTCTCATTCATGTATCATAATCATAGCATGGAGAAAACTCAAAATCAAAACTCAAAACTTGGGCATGAATCAAAACTTGGACATAGCTATGGATAGGCTAGTATCAGCTGCCAAGATTCTACACCTGGCTAACGATACCCAAGAGAGAGGTATGACAATGCTGGTACAGCAATACTGCCTTTGCTTCAATGGTGACTACAACAAGTTTGCAGAAGAGGCAGAGAAAGTTCTGAACCCTGCCCCCACCAACCCCAACCCTGATAAGAACAACCCAACCCCCAAACCTGACCCTGATGATGACAATAACCCAACCCTCAACCCTGACCCCACCATCCCCAATGATAAGAACAACCCTGACCCCACCAAACCCTGTTGACCCCAACCCTTGACCCCACCAAACCCGATGACCCCAACCCTGACCCCACCAACTCCGATGATGATAACAACCTATCCACCAACCCTGGCCCTACCAACCCCAATGATGACAACCTTGACCCCAACCCTAGCCCCACCATCCCAGATGATGACAACAACCCTGACCCCACCAACCCTGTTGACATCAACCCTGGCCCCACAAACCCTGATGATGACAACCCAACCCACAACCCTGAGCCCACCAACCCCGATGACCCCAGCCCTGCCTCCACCAGCAGAGACGATGGCGCCATCCCCGACCCTGGCCCCACTAACCCTGAAGACACCAACCCAACCCCCATCCCTGCCTTCACCAGCTAAAACGATGGCGCCACCACCAACCCTGACCCCACCAGCTGAGACGACGACACCATCACCAATCCTGACCCCACCAACCCTGTTGACACCAACACCCCCAACCATGACCCCGATGACCCCAACCCTGCCTCCACCAGCGGAGACGGCGGCGCCACCCCCAACCCTAACCCCACTAACCCTGATGATGACAACCTTGACCCCACCAACCCTGACCCAACCAACCCCGCTGATGACAACCAAAAGCCCAACACTGACCCCACCAACCCCCGATGACCCCACCCCTGACCGAACCAACCCTGATGAGACCAGCCCTGACCCCACCAACCCTGTTGACCCCAACCCTGGTCCCACCAACCTTGTTGACACCAACCCAACCCCCAACTCTAACCCTACCAGCCGAGACGACGACACCACCACCAACCCTGCCTCCACCAGCCGAGACGATGGTGCCACCACCAACCCTGCCTCTACCAGCCGAGACAATGACATCCTTGACCCAACCCTGCCTCCACCAGCCGAGGTGACGGTGCCACCACCAACCCTGCCTCCACCAGCCGAGACGATGACTCCACTATCAACCCTGACCACCACCAACCATACAGCCCATCAGTCAGACCACAACAGGTAGGAATAACAACAAGTTAAAGATTAAAGATAAAAGATGACCCCAACCCTGCCTCCACCAGCGGAGACGGCGGCGCCACCCCCAACCCTAACCCCACTAACCCTGATGATGACAACCTTGACCCCACCAACCCTGACCCAACCAACCCCGCTGATGACAACCAAAAGCCCAACACTGACCCCACCAACCCCCGATGACCCCACCCCTGACCGAACCAACCCTGATGAGACCAGCCCTGACCCCACCAACCCTGTTGACCCCAACCCTGGTCCCACCAACCTTGTTGACACCAACCCAACCCCCAACTCTAACCCTACCAGCCGAGACGACGACACCACCACCAACCCTGCCTCCACCAGCTGAGACGATGGTGCCACCACCAACCCTGCCTCTACCAGCCGAGACAATGACATCCTTGACCCAACCCTGCCTCCACCAGCCGAGGTGAAGGTGCCACCACCAACCCTGCCTCCACCAGCCGAGACGATGACTCCACTATCAACCCTGACCACCACCAACCATACAGCCCATCAGTCAGACCACAACAGGTAGGAATAACAACAAGTTAAAGATTAAAAAAAAAAATGAAAAGATGAAAAAATGAAACATAAATAAACAAGAAAATAAACAAAAGGATGAAACCCAGGATCACATATCCTATCTATGTAGTACCTACATGTGAACATTCACAAAGAGCTCAACACTACATCTAATTCTGTGATAGAGGTACTCTCACTAGGTAAGACATATTCTGTAGAATTTATCCCTACATCTGTGTCTATTTACAGAGTGGAAAAAGTCAGCTACTGGTTAGACGATGTTGCCGCACCAAGTGTGGAAGCTGAAAGGTAAGACATCATTCCCTAAAACGTGATATATACAAAAAGCAGCCTGATGGTACATATCTTACAGAAGAGTGTTGTGATTAATATACTCAGATTGCATTGGTAGAAGCACCCTATTTTCAGCTTCTTGTGATCCAGATTCAGGATAAAAAAGACACTCCCACAAAGAATATACCCTCCCAGTCTTACACTGTTTCTTTTATCTTCACTCCAGGCGTAGCAGGGAAGACGGAAGGTCTCCACGCTTGGTGGTTGTAATCAACCAACGAAAAAGAACTGCCGCCATTCTATCACCGGAGCACATGTCACCGTCACTGTTGCCACAATCACCACTGTCATCACATTCCCTGATTATTTCAGATCCCCAACCCCGTCCAATTCCCCCACCAGCCAAAAAACACAGGAGGAGTAAACCCCTCAATATCAGGAGCCCCAGCCATTACAGGACCCCCACTCCCACACTCGCCTCCATCTATATATCAATCGCCATCCAACCTTCCTAACCCCTATGTGAGGTTGGGTGGGACCCCTCCGTCTCGATCCTCTCATCAATCACCATCATCTCCTCAACCCTCCACCTCATATCAAGCTCAGCCAACATCCACTCCCACTTCACGTCACAGCTCTTGCCATACACAATGTAGAAAGAACCTTTTCAAGTCACAGTCTAAAGTCAATAATAGTGGGCTAAGCCTAAAGAAAATCAGAAAACCACAGCCACAGTCCCAACATCAATCACAACTACTCCCCCCACCCCAACCTTAACTTCCTACATCACATCCACAACTGCCCCCATCACAACCACAACTGCCTTCTGAAAATAAAATAAAAAATAATAGGCTAAGCCTGAAGAGAAAGAAAACATCCTAAGACAACCTCCCACCTCCACAGCCCCAACATCAATCACAACAGCTCCCCCCACCTCAACCACAAGTACCTCAACCACAACTGCCTGCATCACAACCTCAGCATCCTGCACCCCAACCACAACAGTCAATCCCTTCTGTGGCCGGGTTGCCATGGCTGCCCTCAGATATGCTTGATGTAGTTGTGCCCTATGAAACAGATCCACCCCATCACAAACCGAATGACCTACCTCACACCAACCTCAACATGCATCCACCCGCCGCCACGTTCCATCTGCCTCCCTTAAAGAGGAGAGGCTAAACAGGAAACACAGGGTTAACTGTTCCCCTGCCAACAGTGTTACTATAGTAGATCATACTAGTGTAGATGAAACTGGTGAAGACAGAGATACTAGCGAAGATGAGGATCTTTGCTAGTGACTCTGTCTGAATTCTGATCAGATCTGATCTATATATGTCTGTATAGATATTGATATTCTGTAAATAAATCAGGCTTTTGGTATCAATTGTACATATAATTGTATATATCTTTGTAAATTAAAAAGTCATTTGTCATATTCAAGTGTCTGGTATTTTGTTTGCTTCCTATGCTTAACATAAAACACGAAAAATATATTTTCTACATCTGTTTTATTTCATAACAAAGGGGGCACACTTCTCCAGGCTGGTGCAAAATGTGAGGCAAGTCTATAACAGTCTATCTCCTCCAATTTCCTCCATGGAAATCTATGATGTGAGATTCCATAGTCTCTCTTTGAGTCATCGACATCATCATCATCATCATCATCATCATCATCATCATCATCATCATCATCATCATCATCATCATCATCATCATCATCATCATCATCATCATTATCATCATCATCATCATCATCATCATCATCATCATCACATGCATTGGACTCGGTCTCATTCAAGGCAATCCCATCTCCATCCCTAAAACGACACATAAAACCTTCTATCATTCAGTATGTCAATTTCCTATTATACTATATTATGAGGGTATATCAAGATATTTCCTAACTATATTTCATCCTATACAATGGATATTGCACTGAATAATGATGGTATTATATGGACTTCAACCTAAACTACACATTTTATGTTCCATAATCAATTAGGTTTCATCATTGAAAAGATTTAAACTTACCAAGTAGGTGCTGGATCCTTCTCTCTAGCTGTAAACCTCCCATGCACAGAACACAGGGGGCACTCAGCTGGAACATGACCTTCCTGTGACATTTGAACACATGGTTCTTGAAGTTGGGGAGATACTTATCCAGATGCTTCTCCAAGTACCCTAAGAAACAGGATTCATCAGACAACTTGAGGGCATTCTCGATTTTGGCAGCATTGGTCTTAAGCAGGTAGAGGGCATCTAGGTTTAAATTGACACCGTACCTCGACCCAGCACATTGCTGCTTCTGAATCGAGTTTGTATACCACAGACTGATCCTCAGTTCCTCATTCTCTGTGGTCCCAGGGCTGCTGTATGGGTGGTCTATGTAAAGACCAGATCCTAGGTGATACCACAGCTTGCTCTGTTCTTTTTCCTGCATCCTATCTTCTATCAGTCCTAAATTCTGGCTCCACTCTTCGAGCACAAATAGGTTGTACCCTTCCGAACCGATGAGTCAGATGGTTGATTCTGTGCTCCGTCTATGTAACAGACCCGGCTTGTCTTGTTGGGATCACCCTCACCGATTTCATCAGAAGTGAAAGGTGAAGTGGGTAGCGCTCCTGGTTGTGGTGTCTGAGGGACCAGTGAGTCATGCTCTATAACTGGCTTGGGCAGCTGCAATGACAAATTGGTCCTTCTGGCCACCTTAACCAGCTTCTTAATTTCAGGCAAAGCCTCTGCCTTTTCCTGGTAAGAGTAGTGAAGTCCATCTTCTTCATTTTAGCAGGAGTTGGGACAGGAACATTTTGAGAACAAGGCACAGTCACACCCTGAGAACAAGTCACATCCTGAGAACAAACCACATCTATTTCAGCCTCATCAGCAGTCTGAAAGCTGATAAATGAAATGAAATAAATACTCAATAATAAGAAGCATTATGATATATACAATCCCCTTCAAGTACTTACAACCACAATCTTATCTAAGCGGTGTAACAAATACTTACATCTTCAAGGTAAATGCTGGGCATTGGCTGAGAATCTGGCATGTTCCTTATAATCTCCAATTGCTCAGGGGTAAACTCCCTGCCTGACACAGGCTTAATGTTGAAAGAAGGAACGTCGGTCGAAGGCATGTTTCACTCAAGGTTTAGAACACAACTGAATGACACCTGCCTAGGGGTTATATTCATGTTTGGTATAACCTTCCCTTCTTTCCCGCCTCAACCAATGAAAGGATAGAATATATAGAAAGGATATTGGAGCCCTCGGGGAGTATATCCAGCATATACTCCCCGTGGGCTCCAATATCCATGACCTAATAGGTTTATACCACGAATTCCTCCATTTTGTATCAATTTCTTACCTGATATCCAAAGATTATAGCCATGAGAAGACATTTTGGAAGTGCAAGCGATACGGCCCGTGTCCGCTCTGCGCGAAGCCATTGTTTTTGTTCCTTGTCGGGAGAGGTACCGCTATGTGTACACTCACTTTTCGTATGGAATCCAACCATGACATTTTATAATATCAAAGTCCTAAGAAGTATTCAATCCATAGACGAGGAATGCGTGCTAATTTTCTCCATTTTCTTCGATATAAATAAGAATCCATTGATTTTCCAAACCAGTCCGAAATTTTCTGCGTCTTCCTCGTACGGCGAGCGGATGACCTATATCTACATCCGGGCCACTGACACACTTTTGCCGGACAAGGAGGCGGGTGGTAATGGCCGGACCGCGACTCGCTTACGATGGGAAAATCAATGGATTCTCCTTTATTTTGAATATATTGGACATAATACATATGGAGGGATCATCTAGACTATCTAAGGATATGAACCTGTTAATTTCTCGATTTGTCATGGTTGGATTCCATACGAAAAGTGAGTGTGAACACAGCGGTACCTCTCCCGGCAAGGAACATAAAACAATGGCTTCGCACAGAGCGAACCGGGCCGGGACTCGCTTACGATAGAAAAATCATTTGATTCTTATTTATATCAAAGAAAATGGAGAAAATTAGCACGCATTCCTCGTCTATGGATCGAATACTTCTTGGGATTTTAATATTATAACATGACAAGCTTGGAATCAAGACGAAAACTGACTGGAAACATAGCACTAGGACCTCAGGTTAAAACTTATTTACTTTCGGCCGGGGTTCAATTCTCCTACGAGTTGGGACGATTTTTCACATTGAAACAATGGCGAGACTAAATTTGTATGTCCGCCAGCATCTCCCAAAATATTCTAAGTCCAACTTGACCTTGAAAAAGTATATACCAAAAATTTCAAAAATGCACATGAGTGGTATATGCAGAATATACCACATATATGTCGCATATAAAACCACCGGAAGTGCCAGAATCGTGGTATAACCTACGATATTCGGTGCCTGTTAGCCCATACATTACTTAGTTATTGAACGGCATAACACGGAACTGATGCAATGACTAGTGAATGCAGTTTTTCCTCCATTTGCCTCTTTTATTTCCACTGGGAAGCCCTTATTTCTTCCTTTTCTATGACTTCATTTAAGTGGGAAAGATAATCTCCTGTGCATCTTGCCTTGTTAGGCCAGATTTGGTTGCAGACTTGTTGTACTAGTATGACACATTGTTGAGTTGGCGAGTGAGCCAGCTGGTGTATCATGTGGAGGCTGTTCCTGTCCCATCTTGCCAATGTGTGCTACACCTCTTTATGTGTCTTGAATGAACCCTATGTATGATATTAAAAGTTTCTGTCAGCATAACTATATGTAGATCAACATGGTAAAAGGTATGCCTGCGCACCCCCTCGCCGGTGTACCTTTTACTGTGTTGATCCACATATAGTCCCTAGCTCTTAATATGTTTAGTTTGTATAAGTATTAGTAGTTTGTCACACCATGACACCTACAAGGCATGTGAGTTTTATTTAGTTTTTTTGTTGTTCCTGTTGTTGTTGTTTTCATACATAGGCAAAGGTTCAAGAGTGCTCGTTTGCATTTATCTCATGGTCAAAAGGGCTTATATTGTAAGTTACAAAGTCTGTGGATGGTTACAACATCTAAAACGTTATGCAGGGTTTGTTTACAACACCATCTTGAATATATGACTTCATCAAAAGGTCACGTGACCAGGCAGTGTGATACGACCAAGTTGATATGACCTCCTGTGTGATATGACCTCCTAATGCTATCTCTATGGCAGCCCAGTATCTGAATGGATTTACCATGAGATAAATAGTTATCTCTACCATGTCCTCATTTGTATGCTGTTTTTTTTGTTATTGTGCAATAGTCAATAGTTATCCTTATCTTAGTTATTGTGTGCTACCATAAAACCCTGGTCATAAGCTGATTCTTTTTCTATTTTTGACTAAACCGGTTCTCCCAAATTCCCCCAGCTTACGACCGGGGATTTTCAAAAGTCGAAGTCATCCCATTTAAGTAGACATTGATAGAAATTAACAGCTCAGACAGTTTTAAACAACCTGAGATGCCTTGTTGCTTTTATATGAATAGTTTAAACATGTTACTTCATTTCTATGCCCTTTTAATAAAAATCCATTAGAACCTTATGTATTACCATAGGATATATGTGGACAGATAAGAAGAAAGGGTCCTCCGAGGTTGAATATGAAATTCAAAATTGATGTTATCAGCTTTAAAATGAGACATAACACTTGTAGATAGCCCTTCTAGTCGTGGAGATATTGTTTCGCGAAAATGGAATGACATGACTGTATCAATACAGCCAATAAGCTCTATAATTTATTGGTTTAAGGCATCTAATTAGGCATCAGGCATCTAATTAGCATAATGATTTAAATATTCAATTAAAAAATGGCCATTCCTTAACATACATTTTAGCATAGCTTTGGAGCTAGAAATGGTATCTTTATGCTTTTTTTCAGTGTATGAATCTTCATGAATCATTCTATCAGTTGACATTATTTTTTTTCTATTTGGAATATAATTTTGGTTGCCATGGCAACACATTTCTCTGAAAACCCTAATCTAGGCCTTGTTTTGGATTCAAAACGTTCCATTTACATTCCAAATATACTGGAGGTGCCAGGAAATAGAACCTTTTTGAGAAAACCACCTTTTTCTGTGTAAAAAAGTACATAAGAGAGCTATTTTTGGTCTTTTTAATCACATTTTTAGCCTCTGTACCTCCCCTAGTGGCCAAATCCAGTACTTAAAATCCCGCAGGGAGGGCCCTTTCTCCTCATCTGCCCACATATGTTATTCAGCTATTAATTCATGGATAACTTTGTCGGGTTATTTCCAGCAAACCCAAACTTGTGAGAGGTTATCACTGAATTGATGAACTACTTGTAGACTGTGCGGAATTAGGCCAGAAGTTAGCATTTGACACACATTCGCAGAAGGATGTAGGTCACAGCTCCATGCAAGGAGACCACTGGAAATGGCAAATCAAGACTCTGTTAAAAAAAGTTCATCCAATCTTTCTACATGTCGAATATTATGAAGTATGGATGCATTGCATCACTATCTATGGATACTATATTTACTGGAACCTGGAGGAATTAGCATGTCAACATGTTTTTCTACCTTAAATACTAATGCAAAGCCAGGAGACATGGCGGTGGGCTGAGTCAAAGCTAGTGGTTATGGCATTTTCCTATTACCTCCTCCTCGTCCTCATCATTGTCCAGCCAGACCTCGCTTTTCCGTAGGACCTGAGTCGTCAAGGCCAAATCCAAGGAATTCATTCTCACCATCTGAGTAAGAATTGAAGTTCAGCTTTGGAGGATCATGGGCCTCCTCCTCCTCATTGGTAGCAGTCTCGAGGTCTTGGAGGACCTCCTCCTCGTCCTCATCGTTGTCCAGCCAGACCTCATCATCCTGGGACCCATCAAGAGCATTGCTGAGGCTCATCTTGAGGAAGCTCTTTACCACCATGGGTGCAGGGATGGCCTCAGTAGTATAGTATGTATCGTAACGGGACTATAGTTAAGTACTGTTTATTACTCACTTGACCTGCAGCCAATCAGAGGCCTCCCTTTTGGCGGGAAATTCAAATCAGCCAATCAGAGGCCTCCCTTTTGGCGGGAAATTCAAATCAGCCAATCAGAGGCCTACCTTTTGGCGGGAAATTTAAATAGGGGTCACATGACCTGTGACGTCACAGGTCACGTGACCTGACCTGCAGCCAATAAGAGGGCACCCTTTTGGCGGGAAATTCAAATGTAGGGTCATGTGACCTAGACCCCCGTGGTGTGGTGCAAAAATGGACCAATCAGAGCCCTTCCTTTTGGCGGGAAATTTAAAAAGGGGTCACGTGACCTGTGACGTGACAGGTCACGTGACCTGACCTGCAGCCAATAAGAGGGCACCCTTTTGGCGGGAAATTCAAATGTAGGGTCACGTGACCTAGACCCCCGTGGTGTGGTGCAAAAATGGACCAATCAGAGCCCTTCCTTTTGGCGAGAAATTCAAAAATGGTCACGTAACCCTAACCCCCTGTTGTTTCCCCTCTGATTGGCTGGCTGTTTAGGTCACGTGACCTCTATTATGCAAATAAGGTCACGTGACCCTAATTTGAATGGACCAATCAGAGCATTTTGGTGGGAAATTTGAAATTTGGTCACGTGACCTCATTAGCATAAAGAGGCATGGTTTGTTATGTAGATGAGAGTGTGACTTATGGTGAGATATATTTTATAGATAGAAAAAGGCAAAAAAAAACAAAAAAAAATGGGGAAAAAATATTGGGGGGCCCTAATAGTATGGGGAGGGGAGGGGAGGGGGGGCCCTTTGGGGTATTCATTTGGAGGGTTTAACCAAAAGACCCACCCCTTGAAACAGGGGTGGGTCTATTGGAAAAAAAAAATTAAAAAACTTAAAAAAATTAAAAAACATAAAAAGTTAAGGAATACAACAGAAACCACATTACACATTTTCACTTTTTTTTATTTCTTATAAATGTCATATTTTTATGTACACATTTCACTTTATTTGTTATTTTCATATTTTTCATTTCGTTCAATTATAATGACAAGTCGGGGAATTCAAGTTGACACTCTCTACATAACATGGATGAATATCGGAGAGGAACACGACAAAACTTACACATTGAGATGTGTACATTCAACTTTTGTTTCTCATAATTCAGACTGTACATGGTGTAATCTTGGTGTACAACTTTGGAGCAAGTGTCCTTTTGAAATGAGGGATAGTTGTAAGCCATATTTCCCATCCACATCTCATCGATATCACAAGTGGGATCCACAGAAGAACTATACCAAGTACTCCATTCGGTTTGTCTGGACACGATACTTCTCAGTCGAGCAGCTTCTACACCGGGGTATTAAGGTGCTTTACTACACAACATTCGGTCGACACACTCTTGACAAAAGGAGTCGAATGTTTCCTTTGGGCAATGATACAACTTTCTAAAGAAGTCTGAGTTCTTTTCTAGAACAGAAAACAATGTGTCAACCCACTTCAAAGTTCGACTTCAAAGAGATCTGGGTCAACTCAGCACCCTTTTTGTATCGCCACGAATTGGTCAATAATTCAAAGTTTCGACCGCTAGAGTATTTAACTGTGGTGTGTTTTTCTTTGTTGCAAATTGTTTTACCGTACGCACTGTTCCCCATTAACTTGTAACAGTCTGAGAGAATTTGCTCCTCTGCATTTACATCTCCACATCTTCGCGCCGTGGTTACTTCGTCTGCGAAATCTGCGAAGGTTCGTCTAGGAAAGTATTCTATCAACATGTGCACTTTGGTGACTATCAAACCGTGATCCAGATACCACTTAAGAAGAGGTGTTCCGAAGAGAATATTTTTTCCATGGTAACTACCTATCACGGATCTCAGAGGAGCATTCAACACGTTTTATTTGTTCGCAAAGTCTGACATGTGAGTTCCTATGTCGGATTTCGAAATGGTCACGTACTTGAATATAGGAATCATTTCCTCGAAGTATTCACATAGGTGAGGCGGGGTGGTAATGTCCACCTGAATCAAACATTTTTCCATTTTTCACAGAGGATATAATGTCACGCTCTGTCATGGGGTTTCGATGCACTTTCAAGTCATCGATGCTCCAGTGTTGTCCGGAAAACCTGCTGATCCTGACATTTCGTTTTCCTCCATTCACACTCCCATACGATGATCAACTTGTGACCTATTGCTTTCAAGTAAGTGCTTACTCTAGCTGTTCTCTCACGTCTCTCGTTCCTGTCTGAAGCACACGAATATCTGGACGGTGGTATGCACTCGTGAGCGTGGTACCAACACCCGTGAAATTGGAATACGGTATTAGAGGGTGGGTGAAACCTGTCTGCGCGAATTTTTGGGGAACCTAGAGACACCTCCCCTCCATTGAAGGCGTGATGAAGTTTCACACGACGGGCGTGCTCCACGTAGTGTAGCCACTCTAAAGCGCTCTTAGACTGTCTTTGTCTGATTTTCGGTCTGAACTCGGTTTTTTTGCCGTACTTGTTTTCCCTCATCAGCCTGGTGAAATCTATGGAAAGTTATGGAAGGTCCCCCGACCAGATTTTTTTTTATCAGAGAGTGGAGGTCAGAGTCGAACTGGTGAAAGGTTACGAATGGAGTTTCTGTGCTTTGAAAAAGGAACCGTAAAGTCAAACCCGGAAGGGAGATGCCATCTTTGAACATGTCGATGTTGCGATCCTTGAAAAATTTAGCATGATTAATCAGTGTCTCTATGAAGGGTTTCAGATCTTTGTTGTTGTAGTAGATCAAGTAATCTCTGAAAGTTTGCATCTTTTCGTCGGACCAAACCTTTTCACATTTGGCGTGATCAGATTCAGACATCTTGGTGCCGGTCAGTTTGCTGTTGAAAGCAGACCTCGGTGGAAGAGTTCTGTTTTCCAGTTTCCTGGTAGTCGTCATCCATTCGTAAGGAAAGTGACCTTTGTGCTCATCTTTGGTGAAAGCTAGCAAATAATTTGCGTAGTTATAACCAGGTGGCAAATAGTTTACTACATCCAAGAAAACAGTGTGCCACGTGTAAATCGCCAAGTATTGGTTACTTTTCTTTATGATGCAGAATTCTTTGTTCTTTCAGTCTTTGGAGGAGAAGAACAAGTGAAGCTGTACTTTGATAAGATTTAAGTCGTAACGCCCCGAGTTGAAACCTACAACCGGAACTTGCCGGAGATATCTCAGAAGTCTCTTCTTCAGTTGGACTAAAGGGTGCTTTTCCCGAGTTTGAGCGAAGAAGCTGCCAAAATTACTCAACGACGCCTCCTCTAGGCGAAGAGCTTTGTCTATCCTCTCGTCTAACTTTGCTAACGATGGTCGGTAAAGTTTCAGCGTTTCTTCCCCGATGACCTTGGCGGTGTCTTTGATGTAATTCAAAACTCTGTTCAACAAGGGGTTGGAAGTTGCGTCAGACTCGTGTCCTGGAAAGTCGGATGCGACGCTAGCCAACAGAGGTGTGTGTTCCCACAGGACTGTCACATGTTCGGTCGAAGGTTGTTGGGTTGGTCTGAAGAAAGCTTCAAAATCGAAGGGAGGAAAAATGGAAAAATCTGCTAGCGCTTTTAAAAT
>CASGGQ010000029.1:0-26161 GCA_949317995.1 Acholoe squamosa
AGACCCTTTTAAGTGGGCTAGGGAAGCCAGATGGGGGACAGGAAAGTTGGAGTCAGACCCTTTTAAGTGGGCTAGGGAAGCCAGATGGGGGACAGGAAAGTTGGAGTCAGACCCTTTTAAGTGGGCTAGGGAAGCCAGATGGGGGACAGGAAAGTTGGAGTCTGACCCTTTTAAGTGGGCTAGGGAAGCCAGATGGGGGACACGAAAGCTAGAGAAAAATCGATAAGATTCAAGCCACAAGATGACAACTTTACTATAAGCATCATGGACAAAGAAATCAAGGTAGAAAAGTGTCTACAAGAACAAAAAATCAGCAGAACAAAGCATTTGCAAACATGATAGAATTACTTCTTGATGAAGCAGATAAGAAGATATGATTAATTCTCGTCATTTCAAGACTCAATAAAACAAAAGAAATCGGAGTCATGGTAAATTGGTGATGTAATAATCACAAAAGAATGACGAGAAGAATCTACTTTATGTAGCATATTAAAGACCAGACAAATCTTGTAATGAAAGTATTATAATAACAAACGTTGTCAGAGCGGGAAGAATGATTAGAAATAGACCCATTTAATTTTATGAATTTTTGCATGTAAGTTATATTCAATAGTACTTATATGACTAAACGTGACTTTTTTCAAGAATTAATGAAATTTTTGACAGTCATTGATTTTATAAGTCAAAATCAAACAGTTCAAGGTGCATAACTTTGTCTGCCCGACGCTTCATAAAAGAAGGTCGACAGGCAAGACAGGTAAGTTGAAGAAAAAAAATAGACATTTGACACTCATCGACAAATTTTGTCTCAGTTGGATAAAAATTGATTAATAGACACTTTCAATTATGAAAAATAAGCCCAATGCAATAAGTATGTAATGTAGGATATTAAATCCAACATGGAGATGCAAAAAAATATTACATTTTGTTTTCAAGACTCAAAAGTCACGGTTAAATTGAAAGAACATGAATCTATATTTTTATCATTGATACACTAAATATGACACAGCATGTCATGGCCAAATACACGATAATACTTCATTAGAAGAGAGGTAAGAAAAGAATGAATTCAATAATCAAGAAACCATGATTTGTATTTTGTCAGAACGGGAATTGGTGATGTAATTATCACAAAACAATGACGAGAGGAATCTACTTTATGTAGCATCTACAAGACCACACAAATCTTGTCAGGTAAGTAGTATAATAACAAACGTTGTCAGAGCGGGAAGAATGATTAGAAATAGACCCATTTAAGTGGGCTAGGGAAGCCTGGAAAAAAAACAATGTTTCAGGTGGCCAGACAAACGTTTTCAGAGCGGGATGAAAGATAAGAATTAGACCCATTTAAGCAGGCTAGGGAAGCCAATCGCCAAAAAATGACCATTTAGAAAGGACATACAAATATTGTCAGAACGGGATGAAAGATTTAAATTATACCAATTTAAGCGAGCTAGGGAAACCTCGATAAGATAAAAGAGAACTCATGAGAACTATACTTTACTATCTGAGTCATGGACAAAGAGTTCAATAAACAAGAAACCATGATTTGTATTTTGTCAGAACGGGAATTGGTGATGTAATTATCACAAAACAATGACGAGATGAATCTACTTTATGTAGCATCTACAAGACCACACAAATCTTGTCAGGTAAGTAGTATAATAACAAACGTTGTCAGAGCGGGAAGAATGATTAGAAATAGACCCATTTAAGTGGGCTAGGGAAGCCTGGAAAAAAAAACAATGTTTCAGGTGGACAGACAAACGTTTTCAGAGCGGGATGAAAGATAAGAATTAGACCCATTTAAGCAGGCTAGGGAAGCCAATCGCCAAAAAATGACCATTTAGAAAGGACATACAAATATTGTCAGAACGGGATGAAAGATTTAAATTATACCAATTTAAGCGAGCTAGGGAAACCTCGATAAGATAAAAGAGAACGGATGAGAACTATACTTTACTATCTGAGTCATGGACAAAGAGTTCAATAAACAAGAAACCATGATTTGTATTTTGTCAGAACGGGAATTGGTGATGTAATTATCACAAAAAAATGACGAGATGAATCTACTTTATGTAGCATCTACAAGACCACACAAATCTTGTCAGGTAAGTAGTATAATAACAAACGTTGTCAGAGCGGGAAGAATGATTAGAAATAGACCCATTTAAGTGGGCTAGGGAAGCCTGGAAAAAAACAATGTTTCAGGTGGACAGACAAATCTTGTCAGAACGGGATGAAAGATTTAAATTATACCAATTTAAGCGAGCTAGGGAAACCTCGATAAGATACAAGACACAGGATGACAACTATACTTTAATATCAGAGTCATGGACAAAGAGTTCAAGGTACACAAGTGCCTAGAAAAAAAAAACTATTTAATCAATATTCAAGAGAACATGATATGATAATTGAGACCCCGAATGCTGCATTACTACTAAGCAGAACAAAGTATTTGCAGACATGAAGGAATTACTTCTTGACGAAGCAGGTAAGAAGATATGATTAATTCTCATCATTTCTAGACTCAATAAAACAAAAGAAATCAGAGTCATGGTAAATTGGTGATGTAATTGTCACAAAACAATGACGAGAAGAATCTACTTTATGTAGCATCTACAAGACCACACAAATCTTGTCAGGTAAGTATTATAATAACAAACGTTGTCAGAGCGGGAAGAATGATTAGAAATAGACCCATTTAAGTGGGCTAGGGAAACCTGGAGAAAAAGCAATGTTTAAGGTGGACAGACAAACGTTTTCAGAGTGGGATAAAAGATAAGAATTAGACCCATTTAAGCAGGCTAGGGAAGCCAAGCGCCACACACATCAAAGGGGATAGGAAAAAGGAGATATAGACCCATTCAAATGGGTTATGAAAGCCTGATCAGGACAGGTAAGAATATGGATGTTTGATGGGTTCAGGGTAAAACAAAAGAGTCTCATGGATCAGATATCAACTTTGGGACTCTGATAGGTAAGTATTGTTTGCACATTTATACTTGCACATTTATACTTCATTTCGAAGCTGGTAAGTCATGGACAATTAATAGACTCATTTTTCATACACAGGATACACATTTATCATACACATTATTGATGCACAGTTGAAAATGGAATAATATCAGAATGGTGGAATTATGACGACTAGGAGCCAGCATGAAGGATCATATTTTCAGTACAACACTGATCGCAAAATGTCTGTCAAAAGTCTAAGAACTTGGTCGTAGTACTTGTAACACAGTGATCCATTTTAGAAGATAATCGTTACAACTTCCTATTTATGTCAAACGTCCTATGAAAACTGAAATAATAAACAATATATACCGGTAATTAATATTAAGATAAAATAATTACTATATCAAAATGATATATAGGTTTGACCAAATGGATTATAAGTTCAAATTATATTCAATAAAAACTAGAATACAAACTACCTTATTCATGAAAATACATTTTTGATGTGTCCTTTTTAATATCTAAATGTCAAGATGTTCATTGATTACTTAATTTAGAATAAGAAATTAACCCTTTAAGGGCAGAGCAAAAATTGTTGCCCTGGCCATGGGGACAGCCTCTGAAAAAAGTACAGTTACTAGAGGACGAGCCTATTTTCAATTCCCATACTAATCCTATATAATGGGCGTCGACTATAGTCGACGCTAGGCCTGCCATGGTGTCGACTATAGTCGACGCTAGGCCTGCCATGGTGTCGACTATAGTCAATGCTAGCCCTCAATGTGTTAATGAATTTATAATTAATAAGATTTAGATACTTACTTCTTCAAAAAGTAGATATTATACTTGGTATTCTGACTTATTTCATCCACGTTTCAGGACAGTAGACAGTAAAATTCAAGTATCAAATCTGAAATGATAAATAGATAGACATTTTTAAAAATGACGTTATTTAAATAGTATTTGATATCTAAAACTCAGGATGTACATTGATAAGGTAAATAGTAATAATTATTGTAAATTGTAGAATTTGAAAATGATGAATTCATTATTTATAATCTTTATAATACTCACGTGTTCCAATATTAGGTATTATAGTTGGTATTTGCAAACAATTCATCCAAGTTTCAGAACAGGACAAAGGAAAATGCAATCAGGAAATCTGAAACAATAAATAGATAGATATGTTTGAAAAAGAACATATCTGAACAGTATTCTATGTATATACCATAATCTCTCACCTATACGACCCTTTCATCAACTATGAGAATGAAGGTGGCGCTAGTGGCGACCATGCCACTTTGCTACTTCAACAGGAGCATGGCTGGTTTGAACTCCAGTGTCGACAATAGGTCAACATGTTTCTAATGATCTGCATTATGTTTGTCTAATCATTTTCTTTAAACATTTATAGTGATTATTACTATACTATTTCTCTGTGTCCAGTTTTAATTTCTAAGACCTAGAATTCTATTTTACATTGCAAATGGGCTTTTATGTGAAGGGTATATGTGTACTAAGAGTAAACCTATGGAGCCCTGGGAGTAGATGCTGGACATTCCCATGTAAACAGCGTGGCTACTGGAGCACCATCTAGTGTATGAACTTGGTAAAACTAATGTATAAGATGCAACTCGCCTATAAGGCGCACTCTCAACTCAGGGAGGTCTGTTATAACGTATAAGGCACACTTCTGAGGGCAGATTTTTGTTAGTTTAGTACTGTTCTATAGTAAAAAAATACCCCCCTATAAGCCGCACCCCAAATTAAAGGCAATTTACTTCCCATGTATAAGAACCAGGAAGATTTTGTTTGGCCTATAAGACGCACCTTATAGGCGGGAGATCACGATAAGTTGTAAAATATTTTCTGAAAATGTAATGCTTTGAAAATGGAGCAGTTTTGAAATGTTACCTTCAAATTTTACCTATATAGCTACCTATTTTTTTTTACCCCTTGGGACCATAATACTTGTATAATCATCAGACAGAAGCCATAGACGATTTGTGAATGTGGGAATCCACAATTAATATTTTGATTTTAAGAAAGGTTTATGTCACATGAGAACGCCCATTTTCCATTTCATATCTAAGAAATGACCATGTTATTTGTCGAATTTAAAATTTGGCTCTTGTCACTAAACCATATAAACCACAAAACTCTAAAACCACAATAAGGGACTAAATACTCAATACTAGACTTGAAATGAGTTTAATCTACTTGTCTCTAATAATATAAAAACCCCAGAAGCTTTACAAGACCAACACATGTGTCGATATATTTTAGATGAAAGTTAATAGGTTCACTTACATTTTAGTAATTCTTGTATCCAATATCTCCAGCATTGAAAAATAGAATAAGGATTGAATGATTCCTAACTATGAGTCTCCGGTGTCTTGATGAAAATAGAATCCATGAAGATATACGAATATTAGGCCATACCAATCCGTACAATGGCGTTCCAATTCACGAATGCAGGGTCTCAGCGGTCCCTTCAGTCTTTTATAGTAAAGGTCACGTGTCTTACAACAATTACCAAACCTGAAAAACCGGTGCGCCTAGTCGGTAGTCTGACGGCGCCCTGTATACTCCCTCACCCCACATACACCTATATTCGCCTGTACAACTCTGAACGGTGGTGCTTGTCTTCCTGGGGTGGTGCTCGTGAACAGGAGCCATCCATAAATGATGTCATGTAAAATTTTACTATTTTTGACTCCTCCTCTCTTCACATTTTTTTGACAATTTTGCATGGCGGAAGGTATATGGAAAATTTATTTCTTCATGCAGGGCCTGACCCTCGTCCCCTATTCAGCATGACGTCATTTGTGGATGGCCCCACATCAAACTCCTCTTTGTGTGTCCCACTGAACTGGTTGTGGTTGGTGGTGGTGGTATTCGGAGAGTGGTCTGTTAGTATGGCACAAGTATGGCGGTGGTGGTGGTCGTGGTGGTAGTAGTGCTAATACTTGGGTCCTGAGCGATGTTGGTATGTTAGGTGGTGCTGTTAGTAGCTGGTCATATATGCACTGTGGGAGCCTGAGGCATGGCTCTAAATTGCAAAGTGTAATGAGTGGTAGGGTTCATATTTACATTCCTAGGTGTGGTATATACATTCTCAAATTTATCAACACATCTTATGTGGCATGTATTATGAGAAGCGGTCTTAGAACCCCCTGCACTAAAGGAGTGGTCATTATTTATCAACAGGGGGAGTGGTGGGTTTGAGGGGGGTGTAAAAATTTCAGACCCCTCCCGAGGGGGGGGCTAAAAAATTTTTAATCCCTCTTGAGGGGGGGGCAAAAAAAATTTACCCTCTTTTGAGTAAAAAAGCCCACGTGCTACTTTAGCTCAAAGAGGGGCGCAATTTCTCCGCGCCTCCGGTTTGCAGGAGGGGGCGTAAAAATATGACACCAAAACCGGCTTATAGGATTTCCCTGAACTGACCCCCCGGCTTATGACCGGGGATTTACGTTATATATCAACTCCGTAGAGTCGGCATGATGCACCAATGTAGTGCTGACGAACAGTGAGGATGGAGGGAGTGCGTGTTGGGGGGGGGGTGTTGAGCCTGGACAGGTATGGGGCTATTCCAAAAGCACAATCATCAGAATAAATAAATTTTGGGAGTTAATGTATCAAGATTGAAATTTGATTAGTTATAAATAGCAAACGTGTATTTGATGGATTAAGGAAATGAGTTAGGCATTGCATAGCCATGGTGATTTATTCTCATTATTAATGATAATCCATAAAGTGTGCATCAATGTAGCAGGTCACCCATAAAGGATTAACTATGCATTAATACATCATGCAATCCATAAATGTTTAAGTGTGCATCAATGCATCATGCCATCCCTAAAAGGTTAAATGTGCATCAATGTATCATGCCATCTATGAAGGGCTAAGTGTACATCAATCCATCATGCATTGTCGGTACACAAACCTTCACTTTAACTTAGAATATACCGTAATCTCCCGCGTATAAGACGCAGTGCACGTATAAGACGCACCTAGAGTTTTGTAAAATTCTCAAAAAAATGAAAAATTAATAACTTTGGTTCTACTGAATGAATTTTCAAAATTCAAAAACCTATGTGTAGCTTGAGTCCCCAGACCCCCCTAGGCCCCCTTTTATCTTATTATGACTAAGGGGGCATGTAACATATAAAAAAAAGGTCTTGATGTCCCCCTTGTGGATCCAATGAGAACTAAAACCCCACGTATAAGACGCGGCTTATACGCGGGAGATTACGGTACTCATAATTACGAGAAGCATAATAATATAAGGGAGGTATTATAGTAGGCATGATATATAGTTGGAAATGATTTTGATCTTATTTCTTTTATTCGTTTTATGATGAGGGGGTGTGTGGGTGAGTAGTTCCTGTAGCCTAGGGGTCGACTAGGACACCTTCTTGTGTAGCAAACTAATAAAACGATTGTATATGTGTGAACTGATTCTAAAAAACCATGTGATTTTCAAATCTCTTTATTTATTTTTAAAATGAACAATAATAACATAATTAGCACCAAATAATTTTTTGTTCACAGTACTCAACATAGAACGTGAGGAATTAGAATGGAAAATTTAGTATAGTTATTATAGGAACTGTGTGTAGTTAAAAGGATTCTTCAACATAGTTTTGTTTAAAAATGACAATCATCTTTCGATTAAATTACTCTGTGAATCATGTTCACTAACATGCAATAAATAATACTGTAAATCCAGTAAATAAAGGGTAATGAGAATTACAAGTTCAGAGATGTAAATCAGGTACTGGGAAAATCCCTGAAAAGCTGTTATCGCGAAACTAGGAGAGTTGGCAGCACCCCTGGTATATAAACAGAGTGTTCATGGCAGACTGCCCAGCACAGCATCATGGCACACCCTGGTGTTAAGCAATTGTACTATGTTGCTGACTGATGAATTTAGACCAATCAGAGAACAGCATTTCCTTCGTCTCTCCCTGGGAGGGTCTGCCCCTGAGATTCCCTGTCCAGAGTCTCCCCTGGACCAGTGAGTCCCTCTGCTTACACGATCATGTTATATAATAAAAAGAACTAAGATCCAAATAATCCATATATATAGGACTGACTTATTTTAAACATACACATAGCCTCTAAGTAAATAAAAATGAAAAATTGAGGTAAGGATGAGAATGCTTGTCACCTCAACATATGATCGTAGCAACATAACTTTCAAGCACTTCAGGAGAGTCCACTTAATGTAATCTAGAGATGATTATATGAATAAAATAGTAGTTTTATCCAATCAGATAATACCATTAGTTGTAAATTATTTTAACCTTTATCACATGAATCTTAATATTAAATTCTACTAACTCTGAAAGAGTAGTTATACAACTTCCTATGAGATAATACAGAATGGATATTCTCTACCCCTACTCCCATTTATACATTTTTATCACAATGCAGGGTGATGTTTCATTGAGAAAAAGACACTAAATTGAGAACCAATCATCATTACAACATGTTTTATAAAAAACTAATCTAGTATATTCAGTATAATGTGCAGGGATGAAAGTCACAGAACACAAAAATCCCTGAAATGCTCAAATTGAACCCCTTAAATATAGGTTTTATATAGGAATCTACATAAATTTGGCATTGAAGATCCCATAAATCAGGGAAATCCCTTAAGACTTCCATCCCTGAATGTGATAAGAGAAGTAAACAAAGTCCAAAGTATGATAAATTCTTCCATATTTAACACGTTAAGGGCTGGTCATGCATTAATGCATTATGCACATTGGTTGTCATGATGCTCACTATACTGCTTGCTAGCACTTGATTGGTGCATCATGTAAATCATCCTGGGGTTTGTATATAAATCCTTGAGGGTGGTCGTAATAATCCTATGAAGTACTGGTGAGCATCATGACGACCAATGAATACAATGCACTCGTACATAAGCGGTGATTAAATGTTCACAAATCATTTGTACATGAATACCTCATGACCGTAGTTCCGATGAACATATGCACCATGAAAACTAATGGATAACAAGCATTGTTCCATTGATAGTAGTATAATATGTCAGCATTGATAGTTTTCTGCAAAACTAATGAAGGGATTTACTTTTATTTCACATAGTGGGAGAAAATTTGTAAAAGTTCTTTAATCTGAATTGTCCAGTATATGCTTCAAGGCTTGCCTGTGCATTTCCAATTTTTTCTCGTAGAAATTAACCTGATTCATGTGATGATATACCTTCGCCTCCTTCGACAGGTCTTCACTCTAGAAGAACATAGAACATAGATGCGATTACAAGTCTTATACATACAAGTACGTGTCTATTAATTGGTCTCACTTACAAAACTCAAACTGCTGTATTTTAGGTTGTTTGTATAGAAAATGGTAGGAAAAATCTTAAAATAATAGGAAAAATACCATACTTTGGTGAATTTTTTTACCCATACAGAAATATGAAATACCTAAGCGACTACATTCAAATTAAATTGACTCTAGATAAGATTCTATTTTTGACAGATTTTTGATTATTTAAAATTCTTAAGAGCTCATTGATTTTTTCCTGTTTTCCGAACCTCATTGCATCAACACACAGTGCAAGGAGTATGAGTTTATGCATGTTTGCTGGTCTCCATAACTAGTAGTACATGTCTGATTAATTTATGACCTGTAACAATAGCGTTTTTCTTATGACAGGGTTCTGAAAGTGGCCCAGAAACAAGCTTTTGCTCCCAAGGGCTGACCCCTTCCCACTATAATTATGGGACAAAACTCGGAAACCGTTTGGAATTTTAAGGAATTATTTGGGGACAGTACTTCAGATACATGGACCAATCATATATCTGAGTTAGAAGAAAATTCTAGATGGTCATCTGGGAAGACACGGAATAGGCCATGTATAATGCGAATTTGATACTCTGACCACCGATTTTGCATACAAATTTGGTTCAGATCAGCAAATTGAAGGACTATTGAATCATATTATAATATGTTTGTATAGGAGTGTCCAGTCACAAAGTAGCCGGACACTGCGTATGACTATCCGGGGTGGATATTGATCTTTATATTCTATTCAAATTGTGAGCAAATCATAAAATTGTCCATAAAACTTGGAGGGCAAGCAAAATGTACTTTCTCATCTTTACATTGAAGTTCTATATTGTAATTTTTTTAATAATTCATCGTGTGACAAAACAACAACAAACTTGTATCAGGTATGTAAGTCAGGCATGGGCAAAACTCAGAAAAGCAGACACTTTCTTGATATAAAACCTTCTATTTTTCCAAACAGCCCTCCTTACCACTCGTATAAGAAAATTATATATACCATAATCTCCGGTGTAGAAGACGCTCTGCGCGTATAAGACGCACCCCAAACTCAGCAAATGCATTTTCGCGTATAAGACGCACATTTTAAGGCTCAATTTTGTAAATTCAGTACATTTCTATAGTAAAATTACCCCTCGTATAAGACGCACCACCAATTTCAGTACATCCTATAAGACTCCCCAGCATAAAACCTGAAGACTTACATCTCTTTAGTATGTATTTAGGCATTAATTACACTATACCTGAAACTCATACAATATCTGATTTTTTTTAAACGGTGCTGTATCGTTAAGGAATGTTTATTACCGTAATCTCCCGCGTAGAAGACGCGTTGCAAGTATAAGATGCACCCCAAACTCAGCAAAGGCATTTTCGCGTATAAGACGCACATTTTAAGGATCGAATTTGTAAGATTAGTACATTTCTATAGTAAAATTACCCCTCGTATAAGACGCACCCCCAACTTGAAAAAATCCTATAAGACGCCCCAGCATTTTGTTTGGCATAGAGGACGCGTCTTGTAGGTGGGAGATTACGATAAGTTGTAAAATATGCATCAGTGTTAATTTCTGAATATCACCTTTGATGTCTTTATCACACTATGTGCATAGGTCGAAGAGACTATGCCTTTTCATAATAAACCTAATTTATTTATAAGGTATTACTTACAGCTATTTCATCGTTGTCTAGTTGGGTAGAACAAGCTTGCTTACGAAGAAGACTTGCAGACTTATTACCCCCCTGATCTTGTTGACTGGATCCATGATCATTATGACTGTTTTCTTCTTTCCTTGAAGAAGCATTATTCTGAATCGGTTCTTCCTTGGTACTGGAATGTGCACCTTCTTGGTTAGTTATGGTATCTTCCAACCCATTCTTTGAATCATCTTTTGATCCTTCATCATCTTTTCTCTGTGAATCCTTTTTACCATGATTCTTGAGAATGTGGCCTGGGATCAAACCTGGTAATAATAAAGTACAATGAAAGTTTTAGTTACTTATATTTATATATGAAATCCAAATATACTTTAATTGTCTCAAGGAGAATGTGGTCTATTAGGGGTCAGGAGACTATATCATTGACAATTCTTAGAATTGGGGCACATATAGCTTTGAATGTGAATTTATACACCCTTTACCAGGTGAAAACTGGCCTGTTTTCAGTCTTTGACTAATGAATTTAAAGTGGAAAATTTCAGAAGCCATAATTTTCATTTTCATATAAACGTATATAGCATTGCAGGATTTTGTCATGGAAATTGTCTAAAATTTAGATTCGCTAGTTATTACGATTGAGTACATTACATAAAATTACCTTTGTATTTGTAGAATTTATCACACTTGGGACATCGATGATCTGGATCATCCTGTGCATGATATTCCATGAAATGCTCATTCGCCTCTCTACGATTGCGGCAAGGTGCATGGCATTTGTTGCAGATAATGGCTACTCGTTCGGTCATTTTTGCTGTTTAGAAATACACCTGAAATAAAAAATTAATATGCTTTATAAGATTGTGGAGGACGACAAAAATACAAGTTATCCAATGCATAGTTTTTTGAGTAAAAGATCTCATTCCAAAAAAGCTTAAATATTCCCGTTATCAGTATGGGATGGTGTAACAAAATGCACCAAATTGTTCAAAAGCGGGAGCGGGTTGTTATGGTACGGATCTGTACCAGAAAAATTTAACGTGTGATTAACCGGGCTTAACATGGGGGTTTAAGGTGAGGGTTAATTAGGATCCTGAACAGGGGATCGAATATGGATCTGTTGATTTTAAAAAGTGTTCATAATACCCTATTGTTTTTTCTACTGCCTCCCACTTCTTGGGGATCCTGGTATTTGGTAATATGGGATAGGAGACTGAAGTGGAGGATTTGTGGCACTGGGGTAAATGAGGATGAGTTTGTGGGTGTGGAATGCTTTGGCTAAGAGTGGCATCATGCTGTTGCAAGTCATTCATTGCTTCTACTGCCCTTACCTCTGACCACACCACATAAAGTAATTGAACTCCCTGCCCACCATTCGTCCACCTAAGTCTCACCCAATCTTTATCATCAGCCCACCCATCCCTCCAGATAGGTCTCATCCTGCCCTTGTCCCATCTCAATGACACCATTCACATCCTATTCTTATGACCTTTCCTACCATTCCCCCACATCAGTCTCTTCTCACCTGTAGACTGAGATTTGTAATAAATGAGAATTTGACAGCCTCTCAATATGGGTATAGAAATAGAACAAAATGTACCAAATGTGCTCTAAAATTCAAATTTTTTCTGGGGGCATGCCCCAGATGCAACCACCATAATCACTTCGCTACACCTATGAAATTCGTCCGGACGGTAACCATGTATCATAGTAAGTCATCAAGGTAACGTGTCACATGAACACGGGCCGCGCCATACTGTGCCAAGAACAATTTTGTATGCTCCAGTATTGCGTCTACCATTCAATGTCTAAATTCTCACAAAATATCACAATATTATCCGCACAGTATAAGGGGAGGATATAGAAGATAATGCCATGTCTGTCAGTAAGAGATTAGGGCAGTATTACGGCCGTAATCTGAATTTTAAAATGTGCAGGGCTCCATTGTAGCATTTTGAGGGAGTGGTCATTATTTATAAACAGGGGAGGGGTGTGTTTTCGCGCGGATGCGTGGAAATTTTTTACACCCGCTTCGACGGCAGTCAAAATTTTTAGCGCCCCCTGCGCCAGAGGCGCAGATAGTTTTCGCGCCCCTCTTTGATCTATAGTAGCTCGGAGGCTTTTTTGCTAAAAAGAGGGCGAAATTTTTTAGCCCCCCCTCAAGAGGGGTAAAACTGTTTTTTGCCCCCCCTCGGGAGGGGTCAGAAAATTTTACGCCCCCCCTCAAACCCACCCTCCCCCCCTGTTGATAAATAATGACTACTCCCTTAGTATGGTACATAACAGGGAGTGCCGAACACAGAGCATCACTTTATCCCCCGGACCCCGGCATCCGGTGTGACGACGTCGGCATGTTACCATTGTTACCGGACTTTTCATCTCAATGAATTGCTGCGATTAGCTTGTAATACCCCGCCGGTATAGGCCCACCACCCGTTCTATCTCCCAAATTTGTGTCGTCCCTATCTCAAAATCTTGGATCCGCCCATGACATCTCCCGTAAGTCTCACACATTTTGGGCTAATATCACTCTCTCATGCAGAGAAATGCCACTCTCACTCATTTTAGACTAAAAAAAATGAGTATAGACCAGGGAAGTAAGTAAGGCAATTCATTTTAAGTTCATACATGGTAAATGTTTTAGAACAAATAACTGGCGGGAATTTGCCAAATACACTCTAACAAAATCACCGATAATATGAAAAGGTATATCATAGAAATGTAAGAGAATGGTCGATAATCGAGCATGTAATATTGATCAATGACATATATTTAAGATTGTGTTTATATCTTAATCTAGATTACTTACTTGTTATCGCCAAAATTCGTGAATTTCCAAACAGAAGTACATAAAGCATGGATATACTGCTATGGGAAAGAATGCAAATGGCGCATCTCGGTCTCTTTTTGGGATTTTAACACGAGGTCCGTCCTGCTTCCGGTGAGGCTTCCTGTTTACTTCTATATATATAAGGTCAGAGGGTGAACCTACGTTTGCTGGTACCCCCAATTTTCTCCCTTTGCATTGGCACCCCAGGTGGACAAAGGAGAATTGGGACAAGAGCTGGTTGCTGAAGTACCCCTCTTTGATACTAGGCCCTTGATGGGTGGCAAAGGAGAGTTGGAACGAGAGCCTTCACTCCCTGTTACTACTACTATACCCAGGATTGTGAAAGTGTGGATTTTAACCTAGCATGAAGTATAATGACGTCACACTGGAGACAAACATTCACGCCGCCTTAGTTCCTTAGGGATGTGGTGAAACCATGCCTGTTGGGCGCTGACTAAATCTACCCGGTCTACGAACAGCAAGCTCGCAACGCGTCTTTAGATATCCAGCCGCTTATAACATTAATAATAATTAATTAAATTCAAAATAACTGTTTTTGAAATGTAACACAAAACTAATTCTATGGCGTAGGGACAGTATCATTAGGGTTGTCGTTTTTTCAAATTCTATAAGAGCTTGGAGTATGTTATGATGGTTTTAACCCCATCTCTAGATTTCTATTTTTAGAACCATAAGGGCCCCCCGTTTGGCAAAGTTCGTAGACCGTGTAGACACGAAGCGGGTCGATGCTGTTACACACTTCTGACTGTTTTTAGATAACATCTCATCTGAATGGCAATCTTCCATGTAAGCTTCCAAAAGTTTCATATGATCTCCTCTGAATGTAATTCATATTCATATGAGTTCTGGCATATATCCTTGACCCACCACCTCCCTGAGGAACTGAGGCGGCGTGAATGTTTGTCTCCAGTGTCACATCATTCTACTTCCGGTCAGGTCAAAATCCCAAGAAGAGACCCACATGCCTTGTTATTGGTAGCCAGTCAAAGACCGGTATTCGGTAGCGCCGACGTGCGGCAAATATGTGAACAAAAGGGGCGTGGCAATTTGATTTATGACTGAGCGTAAGGTATAAATGATAGATCGTACTACTGTAATACGTTAGATTAAAAAAAGTCATGTGATATTTGGCCTAATTTTATATTCTGTGTTTTATATATAGTTGATTGGGTAACATCAGATTAGGCAACATGATTTCATGAGGGGAGGAGAACTGGCGATGGGGGGCAAATGAAAAGGAGATTATATTCTCCGTGCATGGCTTGGAGCCTTGATTGGCCTTGATTGAATTTTGAAAGTTGTGTGCACAACAAAACTGCCGTCAAAAGGAGGATGTGTGATTTGAACATAAAATTTTAAAAAAAGGAATCTGTCCCAATATTCTTTGTCTGAATGAGACTCTAGGGGGCTATGCCTTAAATGCATGTTCTACAGTATAAAGTGATTTCTTTATATGTCTGATTGCAATTGATGGTCTTCTGAGAATTTGATCTTTTTCTTTGATCATGTATTATACTACTGATCTAGACAGGATTTTTTTCAGGATATTTTGTTACAGGAAATACTTGTGTATGATCAATACCATAGGCATAGTACTCCGTGTATAAGGCACGGAAATTTATCCCACATATAGGTACCGATATTTTATGCTGACATTTTTCTGCATGTTTTTCTGTTCATTAATTTTGTTGATCAGTCCTACTTCTTTTTTTATGTTGCATGTATCCTTTATTGCCAATTCACACCCATTATATTCCTTTGAACCATTTCAATTTGTTTATCCAGGCTGTACACTATATTCATGCACTTTGGGGGGAGGGGTTATCTCTGCATGACATCATGTTAAGGGGGGGGGGCCAAGTGTTGTATGACAAAACATGACAAGGGGGGGTTCAGAAATTGTCCAAAAAACCATGACGTCATTTGTACACAGCCTCAAATGTCAGTGTAACACTCCCCCCTTCCTTAAATTTAAACCTGTGGTTTTAAGATTTGATGTACCAGAACCAACTGACTCATCATTAGTACATTTTTGTCTAATGTCTGTTAACAATTAGGTAATGCAGTACGGGGTAGGGGGGGAGCTTGTTCATAAAAAAAAACAAATTCCTTTGTAGACAGACCACATGTGCATATTAGGGAGACAATTAGCATTTTATAAGGTGAATATGAACGTCTAGTGCCAGGGAACTTAAAAATCTCTGAAATTAGGAAATAATCTGAAAAGTTTTATCCGTGTATGATAAGCAGTTAAGTCTGTGTCTGACAAATAATATCTCCGAATGATATGGGTGATCCATAAATAGAAACTTGTATTAAAACATAACAATAACAATTGCTTTCAAAAAAGGAATTTATTGAATTTTTAATCATTTAAAAAAAAGTAAGTGTTACATAGATTTTAATCTTTTAACTTATTATGGATTATCAGCTCCTTGGACTTGAGTGATTTGACTTTCTTAGTTTTCAGCTGGTTCTTCCACTTCATATCGTTCTGGATGACGAGACTTGAACCCCTAAGAAATATAAAGATATAAATTAGTACAAATCCAATATTTTCGTACATAGATATTTCTGACTCCTGGTGAGTATTATAGGTGAGTGAGTGAGTGAGTAATAGATGTTTAACGCCATTTCGTCAACTGAGGTCATATTCATGGCGAGAACTACATTACACAATTTCATAGAGGAATGTGTCAGTGCCCGCGCATATGTGCACCACACACATCCTGAGGGGACAGGAAAGATGAGAAGTAGACCCTTTTAAGTGGGCTAGGGAAGTATTATAGGTACATCCTGAACTAAGTGTATGTCTTATATGAGTGTTCTGACATATATGAATTTTACTAAGGAATTTGGACCATTTCAGATCCCTGTTCTGACTAATTGCAATACAGATAAATCAGGCTGCAGCTTATAAACGAATGTAACTTATATGCATGTTTTTATACTATATATTACATGTAAAATGAAGAATTCTTTCTATCCTTACTTCCATGTCGGTTTTGTGGACTTCGATGCGCCGCACCCGTTCGATATCTTCAAATTCGTTAAAGTCTATGCGTATTCCCAGGGGAAGGGCATCATCCATATCCGACACGTCATAATCATGTAGATCAAAGACCTCTCGCATTATCTTTTCTGGAACCAAGGCATTGCAGTTGCGGTAGGAGTCAAAGATCCTGATGACGAGTTCACCTTCAGTGGATGATGATTTGATTTCCTCTACCACCCCTATAAAAGAGGTAGGAAGATCTCCTTGCACCTTAAAAGGGAGGCACAAAAATTAAATATCTCAATAGGGAAAGTATTGCATAGAAAGAACTGGGTACTACAATGTAATCCAAGAGTATTATTATGATACACTATTATTTTTTTTATTACAAAATATGAAATTTAAAGAAAGATTACTAACTTCTATCTGATCCTGATAATTAACATTGATGCATACGACGTTGTCATGAAATTCTGTTTTTCGTCCAATGACGTCCTTAACATTGATGAGTTGATTGCATCGCAGATTGAGTAGACTCGCTTTGTTCCACAATGACAACCATGTGTGACCAGTCTGGTCTGAAATCATAATCTCAAGGACGTCTTTCTGATTTCCTTTGTTGGGACTATACCGCCGTTGACCGATCTATAAATAAATAACACATTAGCATATTATACATTGGTAAATACTGATAAATTATACATAATATTATAATCTGATGGGTGTGGGGTTTGTGAAATGGTCACCAATACAAGATCTATGCAAATGAATCTCCTATACATACAAACTCGAAATTTTTTGGACATGTTATCCCAATTGGCATCATAATTAGTCAATGATTTACGAAATGAAGAAATACTTACCCTGTGAACTCTTGCATTCTTAAGACTATGTCTTATGTAATCTTTTCCTTCGGCTTGAAGTTCAGCAATTGTTCGGTAGGGGAACATTCCTTTTTCCATCATCATCTTAGCTTCCTCTGTCATGTACTTTGGTAGTTGCATAGCAGTGGCACTAAACCAATAGAAATGATTTTATATATAATAGATAACCTCTTTTAATTACATTACTAAATTAAGTAAAATTCATAAGAATTATAGGAGTTTGCACTTTAATCCCTTTAACCTATTTCACGTATTTCACTTATCCTACTTATTCTATACTTTTTCTATACTAATGCTATACTTAATAACTACTGCCTTTTGATCCGGAAAAAGACAAGAAAAAAGGATCATGCATGCGGCCTATGGTGAATTCCCCTTTCTGCTTGTCTGCTCACATTTCTTGATTATAAATATTGCATTCCTTTTTCAACTTTTAATCATCATTACCACCTATTGACTTGTTACAATAAAAATATAATCAAATTTTTACTCCATTAATATAATATTATTCTTTACTTACAGGCTAAGACTTGTGTTTCTATGTATTATTAGTCTGCCCATCCACAAGCCGTATCCGGTGATCCTTATGGTATCCCCTTCCTTAAGATTTTTATCAACGTAGAAAGCTGCACGCATGATGCCTTAAATCAAGATTAAGAATAATCAATTTGTGTTCAGATATATTAATTGCATTGGGAAAACACACCATTTCCAATTGTTCTTTGTGAAATGCCACTTAGAAAGCCAGAATTTACAACTCCAAATTACCAAACGTGAAAATAGATTTGAATAAATACACAAATCTCAAATAAATACATGGAAAGACAGTTCACAAGACTACATTTGCACCTTGCAATAAGCAAATTGCAAATTTAAGATAACTTTAAAAAGTTTTAGAAAAGAAATAGATGTAATGTACAATTTTGAAATGCCAAACAGTGCCGACAAACAGATAATGACCTTGGTTCGATTACATGTTGTACCGGTTTAGATAAAGAATTCTTTATAAAAACAACTCCAACTTACAACTTGTGTCTGCCAGGACTGCTAACCTCCTATTTCGTAACCTGGTGGTGCCAAGATCCAAAATCTTCTTGAATGTCCACATCTCTGTATCAAAATCACCAGACGCAGATATATCCTCAGGACTAAGAGGACTAAGTTGCAGTATCTTCACAACAATAGGTTCGGTGATAGAATTCACATCCCTCTTTCCCTTCACCTTCTTAAGAGAGTATTTAGATGGCGTAGTTGGGTAATTTTCTGTAGACAGAATACGTGAACGTCTTCGTTGTGCGGAGCCGGGATCCTGTGGTGAGCTGCCAGTGTTACCGGCATTGGAGGCCTTGGCAGACCCAGGGGTGGCGACAAGCTGATCTACGTCCATGCTTGTTTTGTACAGTACTGAACGCTGGACGAAAGTGATCAAATATTTTATACTATTGGATCACATGACTAATAACAAATGGCGGGAATTGTCAGGTGACCAAATACGTCACAAAACCCAGGTAATTTAGTGGTGCCTAGATACACCTGGTAGGCGAGGTATATGGAGAGGGAGGTATATGAAGATCATTTAGGCACCACCCTACATGTTCCCTCTGTCGGCCAACATTACACCACCCCACCACCTCGGCCTACTGGCGTGCAATAGGACTCAATCATGAGCCAATTTCCTTTATATACTTGCCTTGTATGGTGGTTGAAAATGGTTCTCAATGTATAGGGCTTAGGAGACAGGCCTAGTGGGTCCACCATGGCTTAATCCGGGAGTGGGTGAGATTATGCTGGAATAAAGAGTCTTATCTGGTTTGTTAATAATACAATCCGGTAAATCCTATACACCACAACCCTTTATGGAATGTATATTCACTCTCCAACCTGAAACTTAGAGACTCATATGATTGTCATATCTAGTTGGTAAGTCATTTTAGTCGCCATGTAGTAGGCCTACTACCTCCTGCTGATAATGTGTGGTGGTATCGACTCTGGGGGAGTGATTAAAATTAGCACCCGGTGATAAACATTTTTGCAATTTACTACCAACGTATGCATTTCATAGACGTTCTATCCACCAGTACTACTGACACAAACATACAGACATCTTTACCCACAGTTAAACACTAACCCCACCCCGGTGGCTAATGCCCAGTAGTTTCGACAGCTGGCCAATAATTATTTCTAGATTTCCTTTGAAATTGGGTATTTAGCCAGTACAATATTTGAACATACTTTGCTCTTCACCTGACTACTGGCCCAGGTGGCAGTATCTGTCATATCTATTTCAAAAGGGCTGTGGTACTAATTTAGCAGTATTGAACCCAACACGATATATTCTCCAGGGAAGTGTTCAACTTTTCTCATTCAAATTACGTTATGCCACTATATGGCTATTCCACATCATATATAAAAAGGATAGTGAATATTCCTCTCTGAGTGTGTCTGGATACATAAATGGATGAGTGGGGAGGAGAAATGGGTAGCACCAGGGTTTCTATGTACTTACTGACGATAACAGGTTTATTCCAGTTATTATGGAATTTCTCAAAAATTTGTATCTGGCTTCATATTTATGAATGAGATCATTAAGTCGCCTCCGTATATAAAATTTACCACAGAGTAAGATCTAGTATCTGGTATGGAATATATGATACAATTAAATACAATAATTGCTCATATAGTACAGTGTAAAAATGTATGATATGAAAATGCACAAAATATGGGTTTTAATACACATGGGAAATTGGTGAAACACAGATCTATACAAGAATTTCGTTTTGAAGTGATGAAATTCACTTGCTGCTTTACTTGAAATAGATTTTCAATATTTTCTATAGCACTCTGATTTTCTGATAAGAAAGAGTTAATATTGAAATCACCTATTAAGATGGTCCTAAAATCCGGATTTGTATACTTTCTTAAATCATTTCTCAATTGCCTTATGAAATTAGGCCTAGAAGCATTTGGATATCGATATATGAATATGATAATGTATATATCGTCTTCAAAAGTACATTTAGAACAAATTATTTGACATTCAGTTGATTGAAAAAATTCTATATCTATTATATTGATCGATGATTTATGATATAAACTAAGACCACCATACAAACGATTATTGGAAGATTGATGTACCAGAATATGAGATTGGAAATTTACTAACTCATATAATTGCTTTTCATCTTCTTTCAGCCTAGTTTCACTTACTAGAACTATATCTGAAGACATTAGATTCAGATCAGTTTTAAAATTTTCTATTTTAGAAAACATTGATTGGGCATTGATTGCTATTATATTGAACCTGCCTATAGAAGTATATGATGGATTGTAGCACAGTTTAAGTGACCTTTTGTTTTTGAGTCTTTCGATTTCCGTAAATACTTTTGGATCCACCCTTATTTTGGTAGAATCAAAGACCAGAAAGTGAAGATCCTCAATTTTCTGTACACGAGAACAAGCAACATAATACATATGTGCTTTTACTTGGGTAGTCATTCCAATTACTATTCCTAACAAGGTGTCTCCTTGACTTTTATAAACAGTTTTGGCGGCTGCTGGTCTTATAGGAAATTGAGATCTTAAAATATGTGCATTTTCCTTTTCTGAGTAAAAATCTCTTGTCTCAGCAAAAATAGGTGTCCAATTATCTTGTAAATCTGGTGTTCTCAAATGTTTGTATCTTTGCCTTCTTTTCTTTCCAGATCTTGTATTTTGACATTCTACCCATAATATTGAGGGTTTGGCAAAGCCAGGATTATATTGTATTTTTCTCAAATGACATCCTGTCCCATTTACCAAACCATCAGAGACATTCACATTAATAGTCATTTCATAATACATATCTACTGCCAATTCTAACTGAGTACATAAATTAGCCGTTTTAGAAATTAATTTAGGTAAATTTCTTAAAATTTTGACTTTGATATTCTTATCTTTCACACTGGTTACATTATCATTTGATTTCACTATAATTTTTTCTGAAGTAGTGCGATTAAAAATGGTACGATTATGAGCGTCCACTTGGTCATTTAACGTATATATATGAGGAAGGTTGATGATATGAGGATTATTGGCAACTGTTAATCTTGATTTCAGTTTTTCAATATCTCGTGGTTCCTTAATTCCTACTCTTATTCTATTTAATAATTCGGCAAATTCTTTATCTCCTTGCTGTCTTACTATGGTAGTGAGTTCAAAAAATTTAAATTCAGATCTCCATGCGTTATCAGGTAACAAATTGCCATCTTTATCATAATTATAAAAAACAAATGGATCTTGTACAGGTGCTATTTGAAAGAGGTCTCCAAATGCAATAACATGCATTCCACCAAATGAAGCTCTCACACCCATTATTTCTTGTAATCTTTGATCTATGTAATTAAAAAGCTTTCTTCCTATCATGGAAATTTCATCAATTAAAACCACTTTAAGATTTTTATATACAGTTCTATAAGTATTACGTTTATCATCGGATAGAGGCATATATTTTTCACCTATTTGTCTAGGAATTCCTAAAGCTGAATGAACTGTAGATCCAGAAATAATAAAAGCAGCTTTTCCTGTAGGTGCAATACACAATACACTTATTACATCTGGATTGTATTCTTCGGATAAATTATAAAATCTTAACAATGACTGACATAAAGTATTCAAAACTCTTGATTTTCCTACTCCGGCTCCACCACTCAAAAAGATGTGTACCTTTTCATTCCCACATAAAATCTCAGTCATAATATGATTAAATATTTCTCTTTGTTCACAGTTTAATGATGCAATAGATCTTAATAGTTCATCTTGAGGCCACATATATTCAATTAATTTAGGGAGTGTTATAGAACCTGTATTTTTGGAATTCCTCGATTCATTAAATTCAACAGGTTCTACATCAGCAGGTGGTTGATAAAAACCTAGAAGATTAGTTTCTTGAGCACCAATGATTTCATCTTCTTCATTTTCTTGTAAAATATTTCCACCCAGTTCAGCTAAGTCTTCATTTTGAAGCAACAGATTTTCATTTTGTATATTCTGAATATTTTGTAAAATATCACCTAATGCATAATGATCATAAGATTCAGCTTTGGCAAAAATATTGCTCTTTACATCTAAAGGACAGTTATAAAATATTTCTTTAAAATCCAAACTTTCCACGTGATTATATTCTTCTCTCCAAGGCTTAAAGAGAACTAACAGTGTCCTAAAATAATCTTGTGTTTCTGTTTCAGGATTATAATTATTGTAACTGAGAATCATTTTTCTCTCTCTTTTAGTATATATTTCCTCATCAAAAATGGCAATGAAATTTGATTTTTTCTTAGCTTCATCACCATTTTGACCCATCAATTTCTTTACATTAACAGAACTAATATATTCAGCAAAACAGTATTCCTCTAACTCGGGAGGCCTTCTCATATATTTAGATTGATTGTCCTCCATATAGATGTCAGTAGAATCATCATTCATTTTCAATAATTCAGTTTGAGTTTTTAGAATTCTCATTCGGTTTCCTGGGGTATTAGTATTAATAAATTTCACTTCACGAGATTTCTTTACTATAGGCATTCCTAATAATATATAAACAGCTTCTTGTGCACTTACTTCAGTTGTATAAATAAAAGCTTTTGCAATCTGTCTTAACTGATTGCGGACATCTGAATTACCACCTTGGCCTTCTTGAACTATTTCACTGAGAAGGAGACTTAAACCACGATCTTGTTTATTCAAATAATTTACTATATACATTGCTACAGCATATGGATTTAAGACAAATTGAATATCATGATTGGCTCTCCAAACTTGAATAAGTTTTTTCATATAGGCATTAATATATACCTCTTTAGTTGAACGCTTCAAAAAAACCTTTTCATCTCTCAAATCTGAACTAATAATTTTTAAATAAAGATCATAATCTATCTCAAAATATTCTAACATATCATCTATGGAACCCTGCTCAAATTCCTCAGTACACATATATTGTTTTATCCTTCGATACATATCTTTATAATCATATGTGTCATTCTTATCTGCTTGAAAAGGTTCTAATATTATACTTTCTTTCATGGGGGGTATAGGATAACCAAATCTACAAAATACTTTATTTTTCTTTTTACATGTAGCAGAATGTTTGTGTCTTTGATATTTCAAAAAGGGTTTTTGATCTTCAGTCACATTTTCCGAGCACGAAATTCTGTCATTGATAAAATCTATTACTTCTGGTTTTTTTTTAGGGTCATCTAAATCTGGTTTATTCTCTATCCAAACTAAAAAATGTACATGTGGTGTTCCCCTAAATTGAAATTCTATTCTATAAAAAAATTCTACTACTTTTCCAAGGATTTCACCACTTCCGCATAAAATTGTATGTAAAAATACTTCAAATCGATGATTAAAATATCTTGAACATGTAACAGGATCGTTTTTGATAAGTCTAGCTTTGTCAATCCATGATAGATTTTGAATTTCTTCTTCAGTATATTGTTTATTATCTTGTAATTTTCCTAATGTTCTTAATAATTCTGTCCAGTGAAAGTCAGCTGCTGAAAACGACATGAAAAATGTTGGAATCCCAAGTTGTCTAATCATAGCTAGCAGTTCCCTTTTTGCATTTTGGAGGTACATTGGACTATTCCTTAATTTTTTATAGTAAAAAAATGCTTTATTATAATTAACCATTTCTAACCGAGTTTCTATATTAGATATGTTACCTGCAGTATATTCACCAGAATTAGTATTTGTACGTATTACTAAATTGCATGCTCTTCTTGCAAATTTCATTTGATTCAATTTATATTTGAATAATAAATTAGAAATGCACTGTGCAAAACGTCGATCTATATTTCTAAGTTCAAATTTGCATCTATCAGTGTATCTATGATATGGAAAATCTTCATATGGATTTTTGCCCAAAAATAAACATGGGTATGTAAGAAATTCAGCATCTGGATCTGACAAAAGATTAACAGGACTACTGTTTTGACCTGGTGCAATCTCTAAAACATAATTTGGATCTGGTGCATCTAATAACGTTTCTGTTTCTATAAATCTTTCATTTAAGCCATTTTGTATAAGTGAAGATGGATCTTGTGGTTCGTTATCAACATCATTGTTATTATTAGTTTCCTCAGATGTCGATACTACATGATTTGATTCATTTATAAGGACTTCAGGCCTTTCTAGTGTAGTATTTTTATTCATTTCAGCCAAGATTTCAGTCAGCCATTCTTGATTTAATGTAATGCCTTCTTTTTTATACAAAGGACTATTATTCAGTAACCACTGTGTGGCTTCTAATACTTTATGAGGTCTGATATTACTTTGAGAATAATAAGATTTATAAGCTAAATTCTTTTTGAGTTTAATCGGAACTAATCCTCTCTCATTGGTGAACCGAGGTAATTGAGTAATAGTTGGTTCAATATTTACAGGAACATTTACTACTGATCCATTTAAGGCAAATTGTCCACCTCTACTCAATTCTTTAACTCTCATAAAACCTATACGTGGAGCCACTAATAATTCCTCTTCACGATGTAATTTCAGTACTTCAGGAACTTTTTCCAATACAAAACCATTTTGGGGACAAATATAAGGTAATCTGTTCTTACTTAAATTATTAGTACAAGTATTACATAGATAATGCGTTTCTTCATACAATACCTTCATTTTCCCTATTTTGAAAAGTTTCTCTGATAATGATTTGGTTACTTTTCTCACTTGTGTGATAAACCATAATTGAGAACATAAAACACATACAAAATCTGGTCCACCTAAACCAACTTTTTCAAATATAGCTATATCAATTTTGGGATCTTTTGTTTTATTTTGATCGCGTACAATCTCAAGGCATTCTATAACTTCATCTGCATTTGGATCTTCTGCTTCCATTTCTTTTTGCATAATTTCAATATGTAAATCAATATTTGATTGATTTTCTTGCTGACTGGGATTTAAAACATTCTGAAATTCAGACATTTCAAAAAGAAATGCACATTTGTCAGGCAACTGATTAAATTCTGACACATGTTTGTAACAAGTTCTACATATCTTTGAATGTGTGGTTTGAGGCAATTTGTTATTAATGATAGCTTCAGCTTTGGATCTTACAATATTGTCCTCATCGACTTTCATATAACTGTTTTGATAATCATGCAAACAAATCAAACATGTAATCTTATTCTGTTCCTTTGGAATGTCAAGAAGACGAAAACTGCATTTTTTGGGCAAAGTTGATTTTTTCACAATAGAATTTTTGCATGTTTTACAAATTTTCGGATTTTCTGAAAGAATTAATTTGGATCCAATTATTTTTTCACATTGCTCTACAATATTTGGTGCAAATTGAACTAATGATGTATGTTTCAAATACTTCAAACAGACTGGACATTGTAGAAGATTATTATCTTCTTTTTTATTCCTTTTTGTCAATGGTATAGTATCAGTTTTATAATAATGTATTTGTTCTGACTGACTTTGGGATTGTTCGACTTTAATTTGAAT
>CASGGQ010000030.1:0-17017 GCA_949317995.1 Acholoe squamosa
GTTAGGGCCCGGTAACAACACCCACAGCGCCCCCTTGTAAGGCTATGGATTCTCAGGGCACTTATTGACAAAACTCACAGCTAATGGGTAAATAAGCCTGGCCTCTTGCCCTTGCAGCAGCTCGTAAGCAATTCGCGAGCCACAACCGAGTACCTAACAGAGTGGGGTCTGTTTTCGGCAGATACTCAGTAAATAGCAGGTAATTAGGGATGGATATTGAATTATGGAGGCTTAGAGGGATTCCCCTTGTAACAAGGGTAGGCTTCCTTCTCTACGGTGGTGAGAGGTAATATCCAATTATGGCACTATGGTATTGAGGTGTACTATGGTGCTCTAAGGTTTCTACACCATATATATGGAGTCAGGGATATTGGCAATGTATCATCTCTTGTTAGGGGTACATGTGAGCATAATGCAATTGGGCGATGAGTGGCATGGAAGCCTTTCCAGATTAGATCATGATATCGGACAATATGTTCTTACATTGATTAATAAGCAGGTTTTTTTTTTTTGTTTCAATGAAGTCAGGCGACTTCTTTTATTCAATGTAATCTCACGTGGAAGATGGTCGTAAGGTAATTCTTACATTGAATCGAATCGAAATTGGTGGATTGCAATCCATTGACTTTAGTCATATGGTATTAACTACTTTTCATCAATGATAACATGTGTATCACTCTCTGAAGGGTCCTTTACAGTTCAGTTTTGTCCAGGCATTCTATGCCGTGTCTATTGGTTTGGCACATTGTGTGTGCATGAGAGACACTTATTGATATGTATTTCATATAAATGTGAGATACAGCTTAAAACTAGGAAAGTAGCTCATTAGCCATGTGGCAACAATCATTACAATCAATAGAGCTATAACATATAGTAATACATATGTACCATTACCAATATCATTTTATTTTGTGCAGTTGTGGAACCCCTCCCCGGCTTGCCTCGGTTTTACCTATCAAGGAAATGCTTATGGCTGCAGAACATTGGGACATATAGGTGTGGGCATAGTAAAGAAGAGATTTTTTTTTTTTTTTTATTTTTTTTTCTTTTGTGGCCGGTTTGACTTAGATTTGACTTTGATTCCATCCACCAGCAACAATTCCCTCCACCCGCACATATTTACATATAATAATGAGCAGTGTAATGAAGAATGAATATAAATAGTATTCGCTTGATAACATCTATACCAAGATATAACTGCAGAGGAATATGTAGTAAAAGGCATCAAGTATTAAAGTGACAAAAGGTATAACAGTTGTATGACTACATACCAGTAAATAGCACACCCATTTACTATTTATTCCTGCCCCCCCTCTCCTTCAGAGTCAAAGTCAGAGTCCGTCTCTGGCTCCAATTGTGTTTTCCTGAGGTGCCTCTGGAATATGTTTTTGGACTCAGCAAGTTGTACCCGTGCTGGGATCCTGTCCCATAGCTTTTTACCTCGATACAGCGGGCTTCTCTTGTATTTTTCCAACCTGGGCCGTCGCAGCCTGATCTGTATCTTATGATCAGCCCTAGTTCTAGGGTTTTCCGCTGGTCTTAACCCTAAATTATTGACATATTTATACATTACTAATAATAATTGCTCATCCCTCCTATCCTGGAGCAGTGGCACCTTTGCATCCTTATGTAAAGTAATGGTTTCAATCTTGGAATAATCCCCTTTACAGATTTTAAGCCCCCTATTTTGCAGTCTCTGCAGCTTTTGTATAGAGGCAAGGTTTGCACTATTTGTGAGAAAACTACAATAATCAAAGAATGGCAACACGGTTTGTTTATAAATCTGCAGTGCTGTATGCTTGTCAACTAGGTATCTTATTCTACCTAAGGTATACAACTTGTGACTGACCATTTTAATGGTGTTCTTAACATGTGGTTCCATGCTTAACTTGCTATCGACTATCACTCCTAGGTATTTGTAATTGTCGGGGTTACCCAATGCTGTATTATTGACTATAATTTCATGCTCCTGGCATTTCTGTATCTGGGACTTGTTGCCATGCCACACTACTTTTGTTTTACTAGCATTAATGGTTAACCCGTTTACCTTACACCAGTTAGCAACTTTAGACACATCGGATTGCAGCTTTAAAGAGGTTAATCAGCCATAATGTTCCATATATTGCTGTTTTTGCATTGAATAATGGATCGATCTGAATCTGGTGTCTGAAAGTGATAAACGCCTGTCCCCTCTTTTTGGTCACATAGAAGACATTTTCAAAATAGCATATATATAGCAGTGTAATTTCATAAAGAAAACTCAAGGAAACAGAACAGTACAGTACTGATTTACAAGGAAAATAATTGTGAACATTATGTAGTGGTTCGTCTCGTTAAGTTAGATTAAATCATAACGAAGAGAGAGAAAAGTTTCCGGGTAGGCAACCGAGCTTTTATTTCAGAGCTTGCGTTACATACGATCACAGCCTCAGAGGACTACATGCTGCTAGTGCATTCGGTTACCCTTTCGGGTAACAACCTGGTTGAGCAGTGGGTAAACCACTACTGAGGAACCTAGGGCTAGGACCAGCCTTATATAGGGGAAAAGCCCGCGAAACTCAGACCGGCCACGTGACGTGTGGCGGACGAGTGGTAGGCCCCCTGGTGTAGTGGATACGAACCCAGAGGCAGGTGCTGCCACCTGCCATCCGGATTCCCCCACCACACCCGAAGGACCTAGGTCTGAGTCTCACGGGTGCATGAACGTTAAAGTGTAAAATACCATACCCCTACACTGCCCCCCTTAGACAATAACTTGGGGGTAATTAAACCGCAGTGTATTAATAACCTAGTAAGTGATTGTTTACAATACTAAAAAGGGGTATTAATTACACTTGCTCGATGTGAAATAGGCTATAGTATAAGACTATCCTATTTCTGAAAAATTATACAATAATAGCATCGAGTGTCGTTCATGTTATTTCCATCACTAGCTTATAACAACCATAAATGATAAATATACAATTATCACAGATTTATAGTAACGTTTTGACAACAGTAGGGTCCTGAAAAGGACCGGTGGTTGTTAACAATGATCGTATTATGGTTATTGAACCCGGAAAAAAAAATTTTCGACTTTTTAAATTAACAGCTCTGTCTACTTTACAGAGTGAATTAAATATTAATGATCAGATATGGACAATTAATCTGATACTATATGAACACAATTAGGTATTAACCTGAGTAATACAATACTAAGTTTAGAGAAATCCGTTGGACCTTCTCTTATTTTATAGAAAAATATTTATACTTTTGAGACGCAGCTCAGTTTATACCTTAGTGTTTTATATTTACAAGTTACAGAAGAATTATAGTCTCTTAATATATTGAGACCAGGAATGACCTATATAGACAGTTATAGGTCTAGGATTACCTTAAATAACTTTTAGGATTCGCAGATCCAGTATATTTATAGGTACCCTTATATAATAATATATCTTTATAAAAGATATTATATAGTTATAAATACAATTTTACATACAATATAATAATATCAACAAAGTTACTTGTTTTCATGATTGGAGGATGTAACAGGAGTCGGATGCTGCTGATGGCTTGGTATGGGCGAGCTGAACCCTGATGCCTGAAGTGCTATAGTAAAACTTGTTGGTGGGTGTAGCTAAACCCTGATGCCTGTAGTGCTAGCTAACTGGAGGTTATAGTAGATCCAGTTGTAGACTGTTGATGGACTCTATGGGCGTAGCTAAACCCTGATGCCTGTAGTGCTAGCTCACAAATAGTAGTGGTGTAGTAGTAAATCCGGTTTGTAGTTCAAAAGTTCATATTAGTGTAAATTGTCCATGATTTTATAATAGGCACAGTCATTACATTGTGGCACAGTACAATTATGGTGTTTACAGCATTCGTACTCCTCCTCCAGAGTGACTTGTTTGTTTTCTCCTTCTGTTTTCAGTTTCCGGATTAGGGTACAGTTTGGTACCCGAATCAATACGGGTTGGATAAAAAATGGTTTCTTATCCAACAATGCATGGGTAATAGAACCCCGGGACACACAATTATGTCCGATCTTCATGCAACAGTTTTTTACTGTTCCATGTTCTCCTCGGGTGGCTGGTTTGGACCCGGTTGTTGAGCCAGTGGCTGAACAGGGGGGTTCATACCAGTTCCATCCGTAGGTGCCAATGCGGGGACAGCAGGTGTAAGTTTCACCTTTTGGCGTGCTTCGAACAGCTTCAAAGCATGCTCAGGTGTACCGTCCCAGTTATCCATGATAACTCCGAAGACCTTGAAGAACTTTTGCTGGTTCTTCATGTTCGTTGCTCGTTCTAGGTCGAGCATCTGAGAAGCTGTTTCCTTCTCGGATAGGGCCTCCTGCCGCAGATTAGCAGCTTCCTGCTTATCTTTGGCAACATCCGCTTTGATCTGAGTCGAGATTCGGTTGATCTCTGACTTCTGGATCGCGTCAATACACTGGAGAGTGCTCGACACGGTCCGACGATACATGTCCAGGTGGAGGTTTTCCAGATGGTGCTGTAGCGTCTCAAATTGTTTGCTCTGGATATTGCAAGACAATTATCAGCTTTAACGTCTACCTCGATAGGTTCAGGTTTGCGTTGGTCAACCTTCTTCTTATTCCTCCTGCGGGATCTGCCGTTAGTAGAAGTGCCAGGCTCGGATGCGTCCGTCTCGTTGCCGGAGACATCCGAAGCCTTAGCGCCCTTCTTATTGGCCGAGCGTGGAGACACCCGACGGGTTCGGGTACTGTCGTCCACACTCGTGCTGGTAGAGGGTTCGGTTCCTGACCGCTTCCCTTTACCCTTACCTTTGGTGGGGGTTGTTTTACCCTTTCCACCAGCTGCTTTCTCCTTTACTTGCTCAGTCTTCGTAGGGGTAGACTGAGCAGTTTTAAGGGAAACATCTGCATCAGGTAGGGCCTTCTCAGGTACTACTGCTGCGCCTCCCAAGGTGGGAGCTTCAGCAGGAGACATGAGACGGTCCATCCGATCGGCCATCTTGGCTGTTACTTGCACGGGTGCGGGTCCGGGTACTAACTCCGGATGCGCCAGTGCATACTGTCTCTCCAATAGACGTACTACGAGGTCTTGTATTACCCCGAGTCTGTCTAGTGGAGACACACCAATACGGGCCTCTTCTGCCTCAATGGTTTGAGACGTAATAGGGACCCCTGGACAGTAATCCACAACAGCGTTACCTGCTGCTTCATACTCATCCGCTGTGCTTAACAGTAGGATCTGGTCTCTGTCTATGTATCTAGAGACCTCATCTGCCTTGACACCGGTGTAACCCGTTTTGTCAGACACATAGGAAGGCCTATAAGAGGTATTCCTTCGGAAAGCCATTTCTGCGTCCCAGACGGCTTTACGAAACCATAAGTGGACTACCAATCCTTTGGCCATCTGATGGTAATCCATCAACCAGGACTCCGGAAAGGTATTAGCCCACTGCGGATGAGCACATTCCCAGATTGCGTTGACAACACGCTCGTCAACCTCTCTGGGCGTCCCATAACAGGTGGGTATCAGCATTTCCTCGGAAATTGCTAACATCCGTCCGTCATATGGACCGGCTACATCATGCCATTCGGGACTGTCTGGGAAGGGCAGCTCTAGGTGCATTGGCCTGTCAACCGGAGAAGCAGGTCCCAAAGCACCGAATGAGGTACTCCCACCAAGACGGGGCGGCAGTTGAGGGGGAGGTGGCATCAGAGCCCTGTCAAGAGACTGGGCTCCTGCCGGTTCTCCACTCAAACCTTCGGATGGAGGGGCTACATAAGGCTCACCTACATCAATTTGTTGTTGAACGCCTCGGCGTTCAGGACTAACTTGTCTGGAGTTGTCGGATGCGTCGTAGAACGATTCTACGTCGCTATCGTCTACTCCAGAGAAGTACTGATCAACATTCATTTGTTGATCCATTTGATCACAATCAGCATCGTATTGCTGATCGTCGTATGTATAAGTGGGACTCTTGGGAGAACCACTTCCATACTCTGGCGGGGTGCTGGCACCGGCACCGCCGCCAAGACGGACGGCCTCTTCTGCCATCGACAGAAGTGGCTGTTCGGGGATAAAATATCCCAATCCACCGGATAAGCAGTGAGTACTGCTTACCCAGTGAAAGGCGGGTGCCTTTTAACGAGGGCACACCTCGGAATATGGCTGTCACGGGCTATCAGACTCCAACAAGAGCAAGACCACCCTCGGCCACGTCTTCTTCCTTCGCAGGAATAAGACAATATGGCGGGATACTCGAACTTGAATCGCTGCGCATGATCAAACCGGCGCCTCACGTGACCATTCGAAAATGGGTCAACAACTTTCCCGCGTGCCCTTAATTAGGTCACGCGCCCTTACATAAAAACAATACAATACCCGATCGGTCGTCCGTCCGTACTCAGGGTTCGACTATGACAATTCGCTAGGTATTCTGGAGTTTATGGATAGCATAAGCATATCCACCGGATTATCCGTCCAAAACCATGGGTTCATTGTCATAGGACCTTTTCCAGAGACTCTTGACCGGCTCAAATATACATTGAACTAGGTTACAACATATAACAGTACACAGTACAGGACAACACACTCGTTGTGTTAACAGGCTAGGTTACGGCAGTCTGTAGCAACCTTGGACTGCGTCTAAGAGGTTTTGAGGCCTCTTTTATTGACCTGGTATCCATAAGAGCCTTTTCCAAGGTCTTCTTAGCCTTAGAGGGACCTTTCCTCTTATTTTTACCTGCGCCTGCCGAGACTTTTTGTATCTTCCCCTGCTTTCCGGATGTTACGACAGGGGGCACCACCCTCTTCGGGTCTGCAACCTTCCGTGGCCGCCCGGGTCCTCGCTTTCGGGTCGGTACCACTTCGAGTTGCTTAACACGACTCTGTTCCATTACTTCCAATAGACCATCGCCGTACATTTCGGTGGAGGTATCCCTCCCCCTCCATGGGCGTAGTCTCGCTACATTTGACTTGTAACATTTACCAAGCTGTGATTTAATAATCACTGTGCAATCACTAATAACCTGAGTTATAGTGAAAGGTCCATCCCAATTACTGGCTAATTTCAGGTTAGCTAGAGGTTGGTGTAGACGCAGTACTCTATCCCCTAGATTAAAAAATCTAGCTTTTAGACCTGTGTCATAGCCAACTTTCTGCCAACGCGCAGTTTTCTGCAACTCGTCTCTAACCCTCTCATAGGCTTGTTTGAAATTATCCCGTAGGGATTCTACAAACATCACCTGGCAAGGGGCTTCCGGATTCATTCTTATTACGCCGAACACCAAATCGGCTGGCATAATCAAATCCTCTCCAAAAACGAGGAGATTAGGAGAACAGTTTGTGCTCGAATGCACAGTGCCATTATAGGCATGTACCACGAATTCACATTGTTCATCCCAATCATCCATCTGCTCATTTACCAGAGACTTCAATACTTGGATCAAAGTCCTATTGAATCTCTCTACTTGTCCATCGCTCTGTGGTCTATAGGGATTAGTTCTTGTCTTGCAGATCGCCAGACAATTACACATCTCCTGCCACAGACTAGACTCAAATTCTCTGCCTTGGTCACTATGTAACATGAGTGGGACACCTAGGTGCAGCACCCACCCTTTTACAAAGGCCATAGCACAAGTAACAGCCTTATGATCCGGTAAAGGGAACACTCGGGTGTACTTGGTATAATAATCAGACACGACCATCATACACGTGTTGCCACTAGGAGTGGGGGGAATCCCACTAATAATGTCAACAGCTATTCTAGCAAACCTTACACCAAACAGTTCCTGGGATAATGGCAGCTTGCCTAACCCGGGTCCTGGTTTGTTCTTACAGCACTCGGGACAGGTCTCCACCCATCGGGTGAGATCTGTACTCATGCCGGGCCAATAGTATCGTCTGGTCAGACGTTCTAGAGACCTTTTCTTTCCAAAGTGCCCACTAGTTCTATGTCCATGACAGAAATACATAATATCTCGTCGCATAGCACTAGGTATGACAACTTGCAAGGTTTTGTTCCTATTAGAATGGTTCTTCCATCGAAACAGAATACCATCCCGGACTTTTAGCTCGGCCCATTGAGCTAAGAATCGTCTCATCTCTCTGTTCTCCAATGACACTACGGGTCTTGGGGGACAGATACCCTGATTAAGGAATTTAATCAAACGTGATGTGACTGCATCAGACTTCTGGAACTGCCTGATGGTCTCCAAGGACCAATTCAAGACATGTTCCGGATGGGTTTCGAATGGAACTCGAACCCCTGCCAACACAGCATTGTGTGCTCCACAATCAGTGCACTCAGCATTTGCACATTTCCTCACTGGGATTCTAGACAAAGCATCTGCATTCAAATGCTTTGCCCCGGCTCGGTGTTCAATCTGGCTGTGATTTAGACCGAATTCGGATAGGTGCGCTAACCAGCGACCTATCATCCCCTCTGCATCTTTGAAGTTCAATAACCATCTGAGGGAAGAGTGATCAGTCCGTAGAGTGAAATCACTCCCCCACAAAAAGTGCTTGAACTTCTTCGTATAGACCACCACAGCCAACAACTCACGTTTAGTGGTACAATAGTTTCTTTGAGATTTACTCAACGTGTTACTAGCGAAGGCTATAGGAACTTCGACCCCATCCTGGACCTGAGAAAGGGCGGCTCCTATGCTTTCATTACTAGCATCAGTATCTAGAATGAAATGATCATTCTCCGTGGGGTATCTCAACACAGGTGTGATAGCAAACAAATCCTTTATTTTCATAAAGGCCTCGTCTTGCTCGGGTCCCCAAGGGAATCGTTCCTTTCTGATCCCGGGTGTCCAGTGGGACAAACTCTGGATAGGAAAGGCAACCCTTGAATATCCTGGGATAAAGTCCCGGTAGTAGGAACAGAATCCGAGGAAGGACCTAACTTCTTTCGCATTCGTGGGTGCTTGCCAATTTGACACGGCATCCAGTTTCTCCGGATCGGCTTTAATCCCTTCATTCGAGATTATTCGCCCCAAGTAATTAATAGATCTTTTGAAAAGATCGCACTTCTTGGGTTTCAGCTTCAAACCATTAGTTATGATCCTTTCCAGGACCATACCTAAATTTTCCAAGCATTCTTCGTATGTCTTTCCAAAGACAATCACATCGTCTAGATAGACGAGACATTTCTTCCATAAAAGGTCACTTAATAAAGTTTCCATCATGGCTTCAAATGTCGCCGGTGCATTGCACAATCCAAACGGCATCACATTATACTGGAATAATCCAATATGACTGGAAAAGGCCGTCTTCTCCATATCTTTCGGATGCATACCCACTTGCCAGTACCCGGATTGTAAGTCTAGAGAGCAATACCATTGCTTACCTCCAAGGGAGTCTATAGTCTCATCGATCCGTGGTAAGGGATATGAATTCTTCTTGGTCATACCATTCAATTTCCGGTAATCTATGCAGAAACGGATGCTACCATCTTTCTTGGTCACCATGCACACAGGGCTAGACCAAGGACTGGTTGATGGAATTATTACATCCTGTTCAAGCATTTTAGCTATCTCCTCCTCAGCTACCTTTTTTTTGGCTAGTGGGAGTCTTCTATAAGGAATCTTAAAAGGTTCATTCTCACCAGTGTCAATCGTATGCAGTACTTTATCGGTACGCCCCAATTGTTCACTCGGTGCTGCAAAAGCTTTACGGTACTTGTACAACAAGTCAGTTAGAGCTTCACGTTGTTCATCACTTTCTACATGGCTTTCGGCTACTAGAGTGTCTAGTTCCGGGCTCCTTTCGGGTGAGGAAGGGGCTCCGGGTGCCGAAACATGTTTACAGTCTTCTATCAATTCGGATAAGACAACCGATCCAAGGATCGTATCCTTCTGTACATAGACAGTCTTGTTACCGGTATTGGATATAGGAACCACCGTCCAAGCAGCGTTAGCTACTAGAACATCAGCGGATTCCAATCCGATACTTGACAACATGGCCATGTCTGGCTCTACAACTCCAGTTTTTCCTGAAAACTGTCTGTCCGCTCGACATAAGACATCACAGGCTGTGCCTGGTGGTATCTTAACAGTCTGGGCTACACTGGCTACACTGCTTACTTGCCTAAGTACACATTGTACTTCGAGATGGTACGGGTCTCTCACTTCCAATATTCCCCTCTGGGAATCTAACCTTGCTCCATATAATGCAGCAAAATCCAGACCGAGTATACCATCATCCGCGATGTTCGCCACAGTAGGGGTAAGGATGAAGTCCTTATCTTCCTGTAGACTGAACCTCATACATGTTCTACCGAACGTTTGTATCATGCTACCGTCGGCCGTACGAGCATTTCCTTCCGTTGTGAAAGTTTCATGATTCGTAGGCAAAAGATCGTAGAATCTCTTAGCAATACAGGAGTGGCTAGCACCCGTATCGACAAGAAACTCAGCGGATCTACCACTCACAGATACAACTGCGTACCACCTCCTACCTTTCAAGTAGGTAGGACTACTTGCATACTTAGCAAGTTCCGTCTTAGCGCCGAGGTCAAATCCACATCCCTTTAAGAATTCGAGACAAGGATGACCCGGGGGGAACTGGGCACACCCCACCCTGGCCAACTCATTGGCCGCTCCCTCTGGACTGATATCGGGTTTCCCCTCTGTGTTCTTCTGCCGGTTCTTGACACCTGGTGTACTATCAGTCTCCCCAGCCTCATGAGTAAGGAACTGATCAGGCTCCTTAGCTTCACTGCTGGGCGAAATCGCTAGAGGATTCTTGCCAGTACCGCAAGCTGCGATAGGCTGGCAGTCATGGCAATCACTCACTCTGGGGGTAATCCGGTTGCCATTGTGGACACCCCCTCTCAGTTTTCCTTCTTCACTGAGTCCTCCTTACCCGGATTGCTCCTGGTAACGAGTGTTTCTATAAACTGGCTTATCTGCCTCACACTCGGCAGCATAATGCCCAGTTTCCTGACATCGGAAGCATGTCACAACAGTCCTATCAGGCTTAGGCCTCCTAAGATTTTCAGTAATCTTCTTTACCAAATTGTTAACCAGGTCCTCTGATAAAGAAGGACCCGTCGTGGGTTTGGTATCGGGTTGAGTCACAGGAGGTTTAGAAGTGATCACTTTCTCCTTGACGTAACCCGGTTTCTTTCCCCAGTTCCGGTTGTACCGGGGGTTCCCTTGGCCAATGGCCCCAACGTTTTCATCTTCGTCAGGTTCCCCTGATTCGGATGAATCGGTTTCGGGTATTCCCTCCGGGATTATCATTGCTGACATCCGTTGGGGTACCTTCCCGGCAAAGATACGGGCCTTTCGATCATAATGATCTAGGGACTGGAACAAATCTGTCAAAGAGGCATCATTCTTCCAAGCTTCACAGGCTACTGTCCTGTGTTCTTGATTCCGCAATCCTTCAATGAATTGTTTAAACATCTCATCTAGGAAGCATTCATCATCTAGTCTCCATTGAGGTCTGGCTTTATGCAACAGTCGTTGACATTCTAAGCCGAACACTTTGGCAGACTCCTTGGGCTTCTGTGTTCTTTTAGTGAACGTCAGCCAAGGGTCTTCTCCAACTATATTCCCATATAAATATGAAGCAATCTCTATGAGTTCATCATACTTCATATGGGCTGAGAGTCCTGTTATTTGAGAATCTCTCCATTGTTCCACGGCTCCTTTTCCGTCGCCTTCCTTTAACCAGCATACTAAATAAGGCAGAGCTTCCGCTTTACCCCATCCATTGCAGTTAAAGACATCCGCGCAGCCTTGATACTCCTCCTTCCAAGGGTTCTTGGCATTAAAGGGGGTAGGTATCTTAGCTACTCTACGAGCCGGATTCGTGGATCCAGTAAGGGTTAAACCCTTACTCCATTCCATGATCTCCGTATCGTCCAGACCTTGATTGTAACAATCAACACCTAAGTTAGCAATCGCTGCATTAGAATCATGCAGCGCTTGTAACCCTGGAGAAAGAGATACTCGGCGACTGAGTCTCTTTTTCCTTGGAGGATTCGTACCATAAGTACTTCCAAAGCCTCCGGATGGTGGTCCTCCTCCACCTCCTGATCCCCCTGCTCCGTATGGAGGCACCTGTGAAAAGGTGTATCCACTGGTTTGGGGAGCCGGCCCTGGACCATTGGTGGGTTGTGTATTTCCACCAAAGCTAAAGAAACCACTATTGGGATTAGTGTTTCCTCCTGTTCCATACGACTGATTTCCATTATTGAAACCAGTCCCACTGGCAGAGGGTCTGCTCCTGGAACGATCGCTTGAGGGTCCGGATCCTTGATCACATCCGGATTGCCCCCCAGCTGTACTGGAACCTCCGGGTGCTCGTCCGGTTGTTCCTCCGGACGTGTTCCGGGTGTTACCATTGGACGGATTCGTTCCTGTTTGGGACTGATTCCATCCATACTGGGCATACGGGCCATTTGGTCCCCCTAAAGGTGACTGTTGTGGCCATCCGCCGTCAAAGGTGGAGCTTCCTGCCGAGCGGCTTTGTTTAGCTCCACTCGCAGAATTATCCCCTTTATTTCCCGTACCTAGACCAAGAGGTATAGAGGTATTATCTGTAAATCTAACCTGATGACTCTTTACTCCTTCATAACGAGGTACAGTTGTCTCTGTTACCCCGTCATTGCCCCTCAAAGAGAACATCTGGTTACTTGTCGTGTTTAGGGCAATTCCTGAAACAGTGAAGTCTGATTCAAGAGTGCCTACTGCACGACCAGTATCTTCTAGATACTTTGACATCTGGATAGCTTTAGCCTCCAGTTCGGAATAATCATCCATCATTTTAGTCTGTTTAACAGCCAAATCTGTGGATTCGCGTATCAATTGATCTTTGAGTTTTTCATGCTCATCGGTCTGTTTTTGGTACGTTTCCCGAGCATCTTTGAAGGCTGATTCTATTTTCTTCAGCTCTTCTTGATACTTGCCGTAGGCCGATTGAGTTGAATTTAACTCTTGTTTAGTTCTATTCAACTCATCATACGAGGCTCTGTATTCCAGATCCGCCGTATATAGTGCATCACGATACTGTTCGTGCTGGAGTTGAAAATCTTGCTTTTCTTTCTCCATCTGATCCAACAACAATTGTTGTTGGCGTCTACAACTCTGATCGTAATCGAGACGTTCCGATATCAACTGTTTGTTTTCAGTCAGAATCTTGTCTCGGGTTCCGGTCAGTGTAATAAGATCCTTCTGGATCTTCTCGTATTCAGCTCTCATGTCTTCAAGCTCGTCCATTTTGTTCTTTTCGAATCCACATTTTTGGTGTTTAATTCGAGAACTGTATGGAGTTTCAAACATACCTGCACTAGGCTTTGGTACCTCAAATGGTAATTTACCAAATTGAGCAGTACTTTTATGCATTGGTGCAGGTTTCGAAGTACCTCCTGGCATGAATAAGGAGTCTCCAAATTCATCCAGTTCATGATGTAAGTTTCTTCTTACATCTTCTAACCCATCAGGGTAGTGTTCTAGTGGATCCCTCCACTCCGTACCTTGGGGTGGTGACTTGATTTCACCATCCTCCATCGGGGAGTCTAGCTCACGATTTGAGCCATTTCCCCTAACTGGGCTCAGCTCAGTCATTTCTGACTGCGCTTACCCGAAGACCAACTGGTCACGGCACCAGTGTAGTGGTTCGTCTCGTTAAGTTAGATTAAATCATAACGAAGAGAGAGAAAAGTTTCCGGGTAGGCAACCGAGCTTTTATTTCAGAGCTTGCGTTACATACGATCACAGCCTCAGAGGACTACATGCTGCTAGTGCATTCGGTTACCCTTTCGGGTAACAACCTGGTTGAGCAGTGGGTAAACCACTACTGAGGAACCTAGGGCTAGGACCAGCCTTATATAGGGGAAAAGCCCGCGAAACTCAGACCGGCCACGTGACGTGTGGCGGACGAGTGGTAGGCCCCCTGGTGTAGTGGATACGAACCCAGAGGCAGGTGCTGCCACCTGCCATCCGGATTCCCCCACCACACCCGAAGGACCTAGGTCTGAGTCTCACGGGTGCATGAACGTTAAAGTGTAAAATACCATACCCCTACAATTATTTTGACAGCCTTTTTTTCACAACTTTTGGAGCATTAGTATTACTCTAAACAAATCATCCCCATCTGCAAGGCACACCCCTAACTTGTGCTGATTCTATGAGGCGCAATAGGAGTCCATCCTCCCATAGGTGGCAGCTTATATGCAGAATGTTACATTAGATATATTGACATATTTTCCTACTTTGCTCAAGAGCCTGCAGCCATCCTTTTATTCAGTCACCCCTGTATACTGCAGTCCTGATGACCTAAGGTCATGTTGGCTCATACATCAAAGCCCCACACATATGCCACACCACATATGCTATAAACATACCTGAGGCCTAAAACGGTTTCATGCATTCCTTAGTATCGACTGCATATGTATAACCTCTGGTATATAAGCTACACCCTGACATCGGGAACACTGTAACACTGATTAATATATAGACTACCTACCATTTAGTGAAACCGCCATCCATTGATTATGCTCACACATGCAGCATAAGCCGCATCTTTACGATAGTAGAAAATTACCACCAGACCATGCTATACACACACTGTATGTAGAGGAGGTGGGTGGCGACCCCTGGTGGTACCACACATGATCTGGTACCACGCCCTATACTATCTATAAGACAAGTGTATTGATCCTGTAAACAAAGGGTACGATTAGGTAAAGCCACCTACCATTGATTTAGCAACTACTATATATATATATATATATATATATATATATATATATATATATATATATATATATATATATATATATATATATGTATGTGTGTGTGTGTGTGTGTGTGTGTGTGTGTGTGTGTGCCATGAATTATCCATTTAACCAACGTAAGTGCGCGGCTTAAGCATGGGTCTGCATTAAACAGAGGATACATGGTGTATACACAAGCAACATGTTATATATAGAGACCATTTCACGGTGAATCATTGCATGATAATAGTATAAGGTGTGGCTTGTACATGGAGATGTCCCCTGCTAAGCACTATAAGACTTGTACACCTGGACTCAGGGTGTGTCTTACAACCAAGGTTATTCAATCTAGTACTAAACTACCCAAAATATACCCATATTCTCAAGAAGGATTTCTCTAACACATGGTGCATCTTACATGCAAGGTGTTTCTTATAAGCGATGGTTTCCGGTGCATACATAGACCATTTGCGTATAGCCCCCATCCATTGATTATGCATACATGTGATGGCATGCAACATTAGATATAGCACTAGTTCAATCTGCAGGCAGAGGTGAAAGTGACTCATCCATAGGTAATAGATCTGTACTGGCCGTAACATCACCAGGCCTTGCTGTGAGTTTACCTACACTTAACAACCCGTTGTACATCCCCAGCCAACCATCTAAGCCATTAAGGGCAGCTTCTGCATTCATGCATCATTGGTTGTCATAATGCATGAATGCAGCCTTGGTGCATGACTCACCAGCGCTACATTCCCAAAGGGTCGGCATGATGCTCTAATGAAGTGCAGGCATGCCAGCACTTCATTGGTGCATCATGACAACCAATGGGAATAATATACTCATGCACCAGCATCCCTTAAAGGGTTGACGACACCATAGTCAGCTATTGCACTGTGATCTTTGAAGATCCTTCAATGGACGCACCATGAGGTTGTTTCAATGTACGAGGTCGCGAGTGATCCGCGAACTGCAGCCAAGTGGCTGGGAGTGGGTCTTTTTACATCAGATACTCAGTAAATAGTGGGTAATTAGGGGCAGGGGCACACATTAACACTGGACCAGTGGCCATTAAATTTTAGCTGTAGGCCATTATTTCCGAAAGGATTATCATTTAAAATTTGCCAATTTATAGCTGGTAGAAAATGTGAAAATGCATTGCTATATATTATACTGCTGGGATGGATGGCCAAAGGCCCGACATTTTAGCTTATTCCACGATTTCTGGGTTTCTCAGTGCTTTTTCTGGATATTCCCATGCACATATGTGTCGATATTGCACACCCTGTAGGCTGTGACATCAATTTTGTAAGGCGTGCGGTTATCCATGGATACCCTGCATGCCGTGTGGTTATCCATGGATAACCCGCATGCCTCTCATGTCCCTCCATGTCATATGTTACATGTTAAAACCTAAGGAATTTTTCATTGCCAGGGTAGGGGTCGAACCTGCAGTCTCAGATCCCTAGTCCAACTCCCTATGCATTGCGCCACAGGGACTGACGAGAAGTGGTTGGCTAGAACTAAACCAAAGCAAAGCAAGCCTAGCCGGGTGCCAAGGTGTGTGTACCAATCGTGTATACATAACCACGGGACGCGTTCAAATCAATCCAAGCCGAGACGGCCGCCGAAGGAGGAGACGCGGTGGTCTAGTGGTTAGGGCATTGCGCTCAGCCATTAGAGGTACGTGGGTCGAGTCCTGGTCCGGGCGCATCTTTTTTCGCGTTTTTTTTCCGCAGCTGTCTCGTCTTGGCTATATTTGAATGCGTCCGCTGCCGGGCGACGAGGTGTATGTACTGATTGTACACAAACATAACCGCGAGACGCATTCAAAGCAAGCCAGGCATAGCCGAGGTGTGTGTACTGATCGTGTACATACATTTATAACTACGAGACGCATTCAAAGCAAGCCATGACGGGCGCTGTCACTGTGCGCTGCCGGGCACCGAGGTGTATGTACCTGTGTACACACACTATATGGCTGGCTTCGAGTCCTGGGGAGGGGGAATAATTTTTGTTTTCAACTTGAATTTATTGGTATTATATTGATTATTTATTGGTTCCATGGAATAAAATAAGTAGTCAATAGATAATTCATGACGCGTGTGTGTTAGTGAAGGATAATTACACGAGGGCTTAGCTCGAGTGTAATTAGCCTTTGCTAACACACACTTGTTACTTGTTCAATATACTCCTGAGGATATTCAATTACCACCCCTGGGCATTATAATCATGCATTATGCCGACTGATACACTCCTGGAGAATCAGTATGATGGATCGATGAACCACTACATAATTAAGTGAACT
>CASGGQ010000031.1:5000-7500 GCA_949317995.1 Acholoe squamosa
AGGATCGAAGGTTCCCGTAACGGGACTGTCCAACTACGCAACCCGGAGACGTAACGGTCGCAGGTCGACGAAACCCGGCAGGAAGGAACCCCTATGGGTGGAGACAAAGCACGCCGAATTTCGTCGCCAGACTCCCGCCGGTTCCGGAGATGTGGATGGTTTTCCGTAGCGGGACTGTCCAACTAAGCATTTTGGCTAAATTTGGCAGAGTCCCACAGCGGGACTGTCCAACTACGCACAAAAAATGAAACGGTCGCAGGTCGACGAAACCCGGCAAGGAGGAACCCCTATGGGTGGAGACAAAGCACGCCGAATTTCGTCGCCCGACTCCCGCCGGTTCCGGAGATGTGGATGGTTTTCGTAACGGGACTGTCCAACTCCGCGTTTCCACAACGGGACTGTCCAACTAGGTAGGTCTGAGCAGGTTTTTCGTGAATATCTCGGGATCCGTCGGTCGGAACGGGACGATTCTTGAAGCGTAGCGAAGGGAATGGCGACGCGCTCAAATTATTCCCGCGGAGGTTTGGCGTCGGACCAGCGGTTTCCGAGGGGCGGAGGATCGAAGGTTCCCGTAGCGGGACTGTCCAACTACGCAACCCGGAGACGTAACGGTCGCAGGTCGACGAAACCCGGCAGGAAGGAACCCCTATGGGTGGAGACAAAGCACGCCGAATTTCGTCGCCAGACTCCCGCCGGTTCCGGAGATGTGGATGGTTTTCCGTAGCGGGACTGTCCAACTAAGCATTTTGGCTAAATTTGGCAGAGTCCCACAGCGGGACTGTCCAACTACGCACAAAAAATGAAACGGTCGCAGGTCGACGAAACCCGGCACGGAGGAACCCCTATGGGTGGAGACAAAGCACGCCGAATTTCGTCGCCCGACTCCCGCCGGTTCCGGAGATGTGGATGGTTTTCGTAACGGGACTGTCCAACTCCGCGTTTCCACAACGGGACTGTCCAACTAGGTAGGTCTGAGCAGGTTTTTCGTGAATATCTCGGGATCCGTCGGTCGGAACGGGACGATTCTTGAAGCGTAGCGAAGGGAATGGCGGGGCGCTCAATTTATTCCCGCGGAGGTTTGGCGTCGGACCAGCGGTTTCCGAGGTGCGGAGGATCGAAGGTTCCCGTAACGGGACTGTCCAACTACGCAACCCGGAGACGTAACGGTCGCAGGTCGACGAAACCCGGCAGGAAGGAACCCCTATGGGTGGAGACAAAGCACGCCGAATTTCGTCGCCCGACTCCCGCCGGTTCCGGAGATGTGGATGGTTTTCCGTAGCGGGACTGTCCAACTAAGTATTGTGGCTAAATTTGGCAGAGTCCCACAGCGGGACTGTCCAACTACGCACAAAAAATGAAACGGTCGCAGGTCGACGAAACCCGGCACGGAGGAACCCCTATGGGTGGAGACAAAGCACGCCGAATTTCGTCGCCCGACTCCCGCCGGTTCCGGAGATGTGGATGGTTTTCATAACGGGACTGTCCAACTCCGCGTTTCCACAACGGGACTGTCCAACTAGGTAGGTCTGAGCAGGTTTTTCGTGAATATCTCGGGATCCGTCGGTCGGAACGGGACGATTCTTGAAGCGTAGCGAAGGGAATGGCGGGGCGCTCAATTTATTCCCGCGGAGGTTTGGCGTCGGACCAGCGGTTTCCGAGGGGCGGAGGATCGAAGGTTCCCGTAGCGGGACTGTCCAACTACGCAACCCGGAGACGTAACGGTCGCAGGTCGACGAAACCCGGCAGGAAGGAACCCCTATGGGTGGAGACAAAGCACCCCGAATTTCGTCGCCCGACTCCCGCCGGTTCCGGAGATGTGGATGGTTTTCCGTAGCGGGACTGTCCAACTAAGCATTTTGGCTAAATTTGGCAGAGTCCCACAGCGGGACTGTCCAACTACGCACAAAAAATGAAACGGTCGCAGGTCGACGAAACCCGGCACGGAGGAACCCCTATGGGTGGAGACAAAGCACGCCGCATTTCGTCGCCCGACTCCCGCCGGTTCCGGAGATGTGGATGGTTTTCGTAACGGGACTGTCCAACTCCGCGTTTCCACAACGGGACTGTCCAACTAGGTAGGTCTGAGCAGGTTTTTCGTGAATATCTCGGGATCCGTCGGTCGGAACGGGACGATTCTTGAAGCGTAGCGAAGGGAATGGCGGGGCGCTCAAATTATTCCCGCGGAGGTTTGGCGTCGGACCAGCGGTTTCCGAGGTGCGGAGGATCGAAGGTTCCCGTAACGGGACTGTCCAACTACGCAACCCGAAGACGTAACGCTCGGATCGGGTCCAAATCCGGCGTGTGGCGTCTCCCCGGGCCAAAAGGGAAACGTGCTAAATTTGGTGAAGATCGGCCAAGCGGTTTCCGAGATACGGACGAACGAAGTTCCAGATTGAAAAATTTTCTAAGTCCACAGCGGGACTGTCCAACTCCGCGCTGTGAGGCACCTCACAATGTCACCTAAAAATTAAAGTGGTCCGATCGCGACGAAATTCGGCGT
>CASGGQ010000031.1:17500-20000 GCA_949317995.1 Acholoe squamosa
CTACGGTGAGTTTTCACGAAAACCGTCCCGTCGTTCGCGCACCCCAACACCGGGCGGCGACGGGGTTTTTCGTAAATATCTCGGGATCCGTCGGTCGGAACGGGACGATTCTTGAAGCGTAGCGAAGGGAATGGCGACGCGCTCAAATTATTCCCGCGGAGGTTTGGCGTCGGACCAGCGGTTTCCGAGGTGCGGAGGATCGAAGGTTCCCGTAACGGGACTGTCCAACTACGCAACCCGGAGACGTAACGGTCGCAGGTCGACGAAACCCGGCAGGAAGGAACCCCTATGGGTGGAGACAAAGCACGCCGAATTTCGTCGCCAGACTCCCGCCGGTTCCGGAGATGTGGATGGTTTTCCGTAGCGGGACTGTCCAACTAAGCATTTTGGCTAAATTTGGCAGAGTCCCACAGCGGGACTGTCCAACTACGCACAAAAAATGAAACGGTCGCAGGTCGACGAAACCCGGCAAGGAGGAACCCCTATGGGTGGAGACAAAGCACGCCGAATTTCGTCGCCCGACTCCCGCCGGTTCCGGAGATGTGGATGGTTTTCGTAACGGGACTGTCCAACTCCGCGTTTCCACAACGGGACTGTCCAACTAGGTAGGTCTGAGCAGGTTTTTCGTGAATATCTCGGGATCCGTCGGTCGGAACGGGACGATTCTTGAAGCGTAGCGAAGGGAATGGCGACGCGCTCAAATTATTCCCGCGGAGGTTTGGCGTCGGACCAGCGGTTTCCGAGGGGCGGAGGATCGAAGGTTCCCGTAGCGGGACTGTCCAACTACGCAACCCGGAGACGTAACGGTCGCAGGTCGACGAAACCCGGCAGGAAGGAACCCCTATGGGTGGAGACAAAGCACGCCGAATTTCGTCGCCAGACTCCCGCCGGTTCCGGAGATGTGGATGGTTTTCCGTAGCGGGACTGTCCAACTAAGCATTTTGGCTAAATTTGGCAGAGTCCCACAGCGGGACTGTCCAACTACGCACAAAAAATGAAACGGTCGCAGGTCGACGAAACCCGGCACGGAGGAACCCCTATGGGTGGAGACAAAGCACGCCGAATTTCGTCGCCCGACTCCCGCCGGTTCCGGAGATGTGGATGGTTTTCGTAACGGGACTGTCCAACTCCGCGTTTCCACAACGGGACTGTCCAACTAGGTAGGTCTGAGCAGGTTTTTCGTGAATATCTCGGGATCCGTCGGTCGGAACGGGACGATTCTTGAAGCGTAGCGAAGGGAATGGCGGGGCGCTCAATTTATTCCCGCGGAGGTTTGGCGTCGGACCAGCGGTTTCCGAGGTGCGGAGGATCGAAGGTTCCCGTAACGGGACTGTCCAACTACGCAACCCGGAGACGTAACGGTCGCAGGTCGACGAAACCCGGCAGGAAGGAACCCCTATGGGTGGAGACAAAGCACGCCGAATTTCGTCGCCCGACTCCCGCCGGTTCCGGAGATGTGGATGGTTTTCCGTAGCGGGACTGTCCAACTAAGTATTGTGGCTAAATTTGGCAGAGTCCCACAGCGGGACTGTCCAACTACGCACAAAAAATGAAACGGTCGCAGGTCGACGAAACCCGGCACGGAGGAACCCCTATGGGTGGAGACAAAGCACGCCGAATTTCGTCGCCCGACTCCCGCCGGTTCCGGAGATGTGGATGGTTTTCATAACGGGACTGTCCAACTCCGCGTTTCCACAACGGGACTGTCCAACTAGGTAGGTCTGAGCAGGTTTTTCGTGAATATCTCGGGATCCGTCGGTCGGAACGGGACGATTCTTGAAGCGTAGCGAAGGGAATGGCGGGGCGCTCAATTTATTCCCGCGGAGGTTTGGCGTCGGACCAGCGGTTTCCGAGGGGCGGAGGATCGAAGGTTCCCGTAGCGGGACTGTCCAACTACGCAACCCGGAGACGTAACGGTCGCAGGTCGACGAAACCCGGCAGGAAGGAACCCCTATGGGTGGAGACAAAGCACCCCGAATTTCGTCGCCCGACTCCCGCCGGTTCCGGAGATGTGGATGGTTTTCCGTAGCGGGACTGTCCAACTAAGCATTTTGGCTAAATTTGGCAGAGTCCCACAGCGGGACTGTCCAACTACGCACAAAAAATGAAACGGTCGCAGGTCGACGAAACCCGGCACGGAGGAACCCCTATGGGTGGAGACAAAGCACGCCGCATTTCGTCGCCCGACTCCCGCCGGTTCCGGAGATGTGGATGGTTTTCGTAACGGGACTGTCCAACTCCGCGTTTCCACAACGGGACTGTCCAACTAGGTAGGTCTGAGCAGGTTTTTCGTGAATATCTCGGGATCCGTCGGTCGGAACGGGACGATTCTTGAAGCGTAGCGAAGGGAATGGCGGGGCGCTCAAATTATTCCCGCGGAGGTTTGGCGTCGGACCAGCGGTTTCCGAGGTGCGGAGGATCGAAGGTTCCCGTAACGGGACTGTCCAACTACGCAACCCGAAGACGTAACGCTCGGATCGGGTCCAAATCCGGCGTGTGG
>CASGGQ010000031.1:30000-32500 GCA_949317995.1 Acholoe squamosa
GCACACCAAATACCGGGCAGCGGCAGGGGGACTTTGTCGACGCGTCGTTCGCGCACCCCAATACCGGGCAGCGGCGGGGGGACTTTGTCGACGCGTCGTTCGCGCACCCAAATACCGGGCAGCGGCGGGGTGACTTTGTCGACGCGTCGCTTTGCCTCCCCGGTCGTTTCGCCGGCAGTACGACCATGTTGCGTCGCCGCTACGGTGAGTTTTCACGAAAACCGTCCCGTCGTTCGCGCACCCCAACACCGGGCGGCGACGGGGTTTTTCGTAAATATCTCGGGATCCGTCGGTCGGAACGGGACGATTCTTGAAGCGTAGCGAAGGGAATGGCGACGCGCTCAAATTATTCCCGCGGAGGTTTGGCGTCGGACCAGCGGTTTCCGAGGTGCGGAGGATCGAAGGTTCCCGTAACGGGACTGTCCAACTACGCAACCCGGAGACGTAACGGTCGCAGGTCGACGAAACCCGGCAGGAAGGAACCCCTATGGGTGGAGACAAAGCACGCCGAATTTCGTCGCCAGACTCCCGCCGGTTCCGGAGATGTGGATGGTTTTCCGTAGCGGGACTGTCCAACTAAGCATTTTGGCTAAATTTGGCAGAGTCCCACAGCGGGACTGTCCAACTACGCACAAAAAATGAAACGGTCGCAGGTCGACGAAACCCGGCAAGGAGGAACCCCTATGGGTGGAGACAAAGCACGCCGAATTTCGTCGCCCGACTCCCGCCGGTTCCGGAGATGTGGATGGTTTTCGTAACGGGACTGTCCAACTCCGCGTTTCCACAACGGGACTGTCCAACTAGGTAGGTCTGAGCAGGTTTTTCGTGAATATCTCGGGATCCGTCGGTCGGAACGGGACGATTCTTGAAGCGTAGCGAAGGGAATGGCGACGCGCTCAAATTATTCCCGCGGAGGTTTGGCGTCGGACCAGCGGTTTCCGAGGGGCGGAGGATCGAAGGTTCCCGTAGCGGGACTGTCCAACTACGCAACCCGGAGACGTAACGGTCGCAGGTCGACGAAACCCGGCAGGAAGGAACCCCTATGGGTGGAGACAAAGCACGCCGAATTTCGTCGCCAGACTCCCGCCGGTTCCGGAGATGTGGATGGTTTTCCGTAGCGGGACTGTCCAACTAAGCATTTTGGCTAAATTTGGCAGAGTCCCACAGCGGGACTGTCCAACTACGCACAAAAAATGAAACGGTCGCAGGTCGACGAAACCCGGCACGGAGGAACCCCTATGGGTGGAGACAAAGCACGCCGAATTTCGTCGCCCGACTCCCGCCGGTTCCGGAGATGTGGATGGTTTTCGTAACGGGACTGTCCAACTCCGCGTTTCCACAACGGGACTGTCCAACTAGGTAGGTCTGAGCAGGTTTTTCGTGAATATCTCGGGATCCGTCGGTCGGAACGGGACGATTCTTGAAGCGTAGCGAAGGGAATGGCGGGGCGCTCAATTTATTCCCGCGGAGGTTTGGCGTCGGACCAGCGGTTTCCGAGGTGCGGAGGATCGAAGGTTCCCGTAACGGGACTGTCCAACTACGCAACCCGGAGACGTAACGGTCGCAGGTCGACGAAACCCGGCAGGAAGGAACCCCTATGGGTGGAGACAAAGCATGCCGAATTTCGTCGCCCGACTCCCGCCGGTTCCGGAGATGTGGATGGTTTTCCGTAGCGGGACTGTCCAACTAAGTATTGTGGCTAAATTTGGCAGAGTCCCACAGCGGGACTGTCCAACTACGCACAAAAAATGAAACGGTCGCAGGTCGACGAAACCCGGCACGGAGGAACCCCTATGGGTGGAGACAAAGCACGCCGAATTTCGTCGCCCGACTCCCGCCGGTTCCGGAGATGTGGATGGTTTTCATAACGGGACTGTCCAACTCCGCGTTTCCACAACGGGACTGTCCAACTAGGTAGGTCTGAGCAGGTTTTTCGTGAATATCTCGGGATCCGTCGGTCGGAACGGGACGATTCTTGAAGCGTAGCGAAGGGAATGGCGGGGCGCTCAATTTATTCCCGCGGAGGTTTGGCGTCGGACCAGCGGTTTCCGAGGGGCGGAGGATCGAAGGTTCCCGTAGCGGGACTGTCCAACTACGCAACCCGGAGACGTAACGGTCGCAGGTCGACGAAACCCGGCAGGAAGGAACCCCTATGGGTGGAGACAAAGCACCCCGAATTTCGTCGCCCGACTCCCGCCGGTTCCGGAGATGTGGATGGTTTTCCGTAGCGGGACTGTCCAACTAAGCATTTTGGCTAAATTTGGCAGAGTCCCACAGCGGGACTGTCCAACTACGCACAAAAAATGAAACGGTCGCAGGTCGACGAAACCCGGCACGGAGGAACCCCTATGGGTGGAGACAAAGCACGCCGCATTTCGTCGCCCGACTCCCGCCGGTTCCGGAGATGTGGATGGTTTTCGTAACGGGACTGTCCAACTCCGCGTTTCCACAACGGGACTGTCCAACTAGGTAGGTCTGAGCAGGTTTTTCGTGAATATCT
>CASGGQ010000031.1:42500-47500 GCA_949317995.1 Acholoe squamosa
ACGCGTCGCTTTGCCTCCCCGGTCGTTTCCCCGGCAGTACGACCATGCTCCGTCGCCGCTACGGTGAGTTTTCGCGAAAACAACCCCGTCGTTCGCGCGCCCCAACACCGGGCGACGGCGGGGGGACTTTGTCGACGCGTCGTTCGCGCACCCCAATACCGGGCAGCGGCGGGGTGACTTTGTCGACGCGTCGCTTTGCCTCCCCGGTCGTTTCCCCGGCAGTACGACCATGCTGCGTCGCCGCTACGGTGAGTTTTCGCGAAAACGACCCCGTCGTTCGCGCGCCCCAACACCGGGCGACGGCGGGGGGACTTTGTCGACGCGTCGTTCGCGCACCCAAATACCGGGCAGCGGCAGGGGGACTTTGTCGACGCGTCGTTCGCGCACCCCAATACCGGGCAGCGGCGGGGGGACTTTGTCGACGCGTCGTTCGCGCACCCAAATACCGGGCAGCGGCGGGGTGACTTTGTCGACGCGTCGCTTTGCCTCCCCGGTCGTTTCGCCGGCAGTACGACCATGTTGCGTCGCCGCTACGGTGAGTTTTCACGAAAACCGTCCCGTCGTTCGCGCACCCCAACACCGGGCGGCGACGGGGTTTTTCGTAAATATCTCGGGATCCGTCGGTCGGAACGGGACGATTCTTGAAGCGTAGCGAAGGGAATGGCGACGCGCTCAAATTATTCCCGCGGAGGTTTGGCGTCGGACCAGCGGTTTCCGAGGTGCGGAGGATCGAAGGTTCCCGTAACGGGACTGTCCAACTACGCAACCCGGAGACGTAACGGTCGCAGGTCGACGAAACCCGGCAGGAAGGAACCCCTATGGGTGGAGACAAAGCACGCCGAATTTCGTCGCCAGACTCCCGCCGGTTCCGGAGATGTGGATGGTTTTCCGTAGCGGGACTGTCCAACTAAGCATTTTGGCTAAATTTGGCAGAGTCCCACAGCGGGACTGTCCAACTACGCACAAAAAATGAAACGGTCGCAGGTCGACGAAACCCGGCAAGGAGGAACCCCTATGGGTGGAGACAAAGCACGCCGAATTTCGTCGCCCGACTCCCGCCGGTTCCGGAGATGTGGATGGTTTTCGTAACGGGACTGTCCAACTCCGCGTTTCCACAACGGGACTGTCCAACTAGGTAGGTCTGAGCAGGTTTTTCGTGAATATCTCGGGATCCGTCGGTCGGAACGGGACGATTCTTGAAGCGTAGCGAAGGGAATGGCGACGCGCTCAAATTATTCCCGCGGAGGTTTGGCGTCGGACCAGCGGTTTCCGAGGGGCGGAGGATCGAAGGTTCCCGTAGCGGGACTGTCCAACTACGCAACCCGGAGACGTAACGGTCGCAGGTCGACGAAACCCGGCAGGAAGGAACCCCTATGGGTGGAGACAAAGCACGCCGAATTTCGTCGCCAGACTCCCGCCGGTTCCGGAGATGTGGATGGTTTTCCGTAGCGGGACTGTCCAACTAAGCATTTTGGCTAAATTTGGCAGAGTCCCACAGCGGGACTGTCCAACTACGCACAAAAAATGAAACGGTCGCAGGTCGACGAAACCCGGCACGGAGGAACCCCTATGGGTGGAGACAAAGCACGCCGAATTTCGTCGCCCGACTCCCGCCGGTTCCGGAGATGTGGATGGTTTTCGTAACGGGACTGTCCAACTCCGCGTTTCCACAACGGGACTGTCCAACTAGGTAGGTCTGAGCAGGTTTTTCGTGAATATCTCGGGATCCGTCGGTCGGAACGGGACGATTCTTGAAGCGTAGCGAAGGGAATGGCGGGGCGCTCAATTTATTCCCGCGGAGGTTTGGCGTCGGACCAGCGGTTTCCGAGGTGCGGAGGATCGAAGGTTCCCGTAACGGGACTGTCCAACTACGCAACCCGGAGACGTAACGGTCGCAGGTCGACGAAACCCGGCAGGAAGGAACCCCTATGGGTGGAGACAAAGCACGCCGAATTTCGTCGCCCGACTCCCGCCGGTTCCGGAGATGTGGATGGTTTTCCGTAGCGGGACTGTCCAACTAAGTATTGTGGCTAAATTTGGCAGAGTCCCACAGCGGGACTGTCCAACTACGCACAAAAAATGAAACGGTCGCAGGTCGACGAAACCCGGCACGGAGGAACCCCTATGGGTGGAGACAAAGCACGCCGAATTTCGTCGCCCGACTCCCGCCGGTTCCGGAGATGTGGATGGTTTTCATAACGGGACTGTCCAACTCCGCGTTTCCACAACGGGACTGTCCAACTAGGTAGGTCTGAGCAGGTTTTTCGTGAATATCTCGGGATCCGTCGGTCGGAACGGGACGATTCTTGAAGCGTAGCGAAGGGAATGGCGGGGCGCTCAATTTATTCCCGCGGAGGTTTGGCGTCGGACCAGCGGTTTCCGAGGGGCGGAGGATCGAAGGTTCCCGTAGCGGGACTGTCCAACTACGCAACCCGGAGACGTAACGGTCGCAGGTCGACGAAACCCGGCAGGAAGGAACCCCTATGGGTGGAGACAAAGCACCCCGAATTTCGTCGCCCGACTCCCACCGGTTCCGGAGATGTGGATGGTTTTCCGTAGCGGGACTGTCCAACTAAGCATTTTGGCTAAATTTGGCAGAGTCCCACAGCGGGACTGTCCAACTACGCACAAAAAATGAAACGGTCGCAGGTCGACGAAACCCGGCACGGAGGAACCCCTATGGGTGGAGACAAAGCACGCCGCATTTCGTCGCCCGACTCCCGCCGGTTCCGGAGATGTGGATGGTTTTCGTAACGGGACTGTCCAACTCCGCGTTTCCACAACGGGACTGTCCAACTAGGTAGGTCTGAGCAGGTTTTTCGTGAATATCTCGGGATCCGTCGGTCGGAACGGGACGATTCTTGAAGCGTAGCGAAGGGAATGGCGGGGCGCTCAAATTATTCCCGCGGAGGTTTGGCGTCGGACCAGCGGTTTCCGAGGTGCGGAGGATCGAAGGTTCCCGTAACGGGACTGTCCAACTACGCAACCCGAAGACGTAACGCTCGGATCGGGTCCAAATCCGGCGTGTGGCGTCTCCCCGGGCCAAAAGGGAAACGTGCTAAATTTGGTGAAGATCGGCCAAGCGGTTTCCGAGATACGGACGAACGAAGTTCCAGATTGAAAAATTTTCTAAGTCCACAGCGGGACTGTCCAACTCCGCGCTGTGAGGCACCTCACAATGTCACCTAAAAATTAAAGTGGTCCGATCGCGACGAAATTCGGCGTGCCGTAGGTTCATATAGAGAAACCGATCCACGTAAAATTTCGGACCCCTGCGACCGACGGTTTCCGTGCGGCGGCGATTCAAAGTCCGTGAGGCGCCTCACAATGTCTCCACCCCTGTACCATCTATGAGGGGGGACTGTGAGAGGACATTCATAGCGGCACTCAAAACAGTGTTTTCAGGGTCCGTTACCGGTCCGTTTTCGCGATTCCTGCGGCGCCTACCATGGGTCTCCCTGTGGTCGGTTGGTCCGGGAAAAGTGGTCCGGAGCGGTCCCTCGCGCGTAGCGCGCCCGCGAGACGCGCGCGAGCGACGGGGCTGTTTTCGCGAAAAGTGACCGTAGCGGCGACGCAGCTTGGCCGTACTGCTGGGGAGGCAAAGCGACGCGTCGACAGAGTCCCCCCGCCGCCGCTGCCGCCGCCGCCGCCGTCGCCGCCGCCGCCGTCGCCGCCGCCGCCGTCGCCGCCGCCGCCGCCGCCGCCGCCGGGGTTGGGGCTGCGCGAGCGACGGGGCTGTTTTCGCGAAAAGTGACCGTAGCGGCGACGCAGTTTGGGGAGGCAAAGCGACGCGTCGCCGCCGCCGCCGTCGCCGCCGCCGCCGCCGGGGTTGGGGCTGCGCGAGCGACGGGGCTGTTTTCGCGAAAAGTGACCGTAGCGGCGACGCAGTTTGGGGAGGCAAAGCGACGCGTCGACAGAGTCCCGCCGCCGCCGCCGCCGCCGGGGTTGGGGCTGCGCGAGCGACGGGGCTGTTTTCGCGAAAAGTGACCGTAGCGGCGACGCAGCTTGGGGAGGCAAAGCGACGCGTCGACGGAGTCCCGCCGCCGCCGCCGCCAGAGTCCCGCCGCCGCCGCCGCCGCCGCCGCCGCCGCCGCCGCCGCCGGGGTTGGGGCTGCGCGAGCGACGGGGCTGTTTTCGCGAAAAGCGACCGTAGCGGCGACGCAGTTTGGGGAGGCAAAGCGACGCGTCGACAGAGTCCCGCCGTCGCTGCCGCCGCCGCCGCCGCCGTCGCTGCCGCCGGGGTTGGGGCTGCGCGAGCGACGGGGCTGTTTTCGCGAAAAGTGACCGTAGCGGCGGCGCAGCTTGGCCGTCGCCGCTCCCGGGACTTTAACTGCGCGTCGTCGGTCGATGCGACGACGACCGCATGGGTCTGAAAACGCGCGTCGCCGCTACGAAAACCGCGCAGTTTCGTCGCCGGAACGTGGCTGAGGACCCCTCCAGGGGTCCCGGGGAGAGGCGGGGTGTCCGTGAGGCGCCTCACAATGTCACCACCCCTGTACCATATGTGAGGAGAGCAGGGTTGCGAGCCTCAGAGCGAAACGGCCTAGCCTTAGTAACTCTGACGGGGGCGCAACTCAACGCAAGTCTCTCTCTCCGTGTAATGGCAACTGAGCGCCCGCCCGGCCGCGAAGTCCCGGCTTCCGGCAAGCGCGCCACACCTGGAAACGGTACCGCAGTCCCGAGACCCTTGTCGGACGTGTCCAGCCTTACGGTAAGACGCCTCGACGGTCCTGAACGTCTGCCCTCGCAACGAGGACGCAGGCAGCGAACGCACGACGGGGACCGCTCCTACCCTACGGCCCGGTAACACGGGGCGTCGGCGAAGAGTCCGGTCCGCCAACCTGTAAAACTCGCCGCACCCCGTTCCGAAAGGATCGGGGGAACGCGAAAAAAAAACTTTGTCAGAGAGCATGCGGCGGGAAACCACCGAATCGTTGTCGTCGTCGTCGTCGTCTGCGCTCGCTTCGGCGGCGCGTTGTCGTCGTCGTCGTTTTCGACCG